>PVKS010026492.1:0-28591 GCA_004027875.1 Aplodontia rufa | reverse complement strand
GGAGACCCTCTCTCTGGAGTTGAGGGCTCATTAGTGTCGGTGGCTTGGCGTGGGGACCATCTCATTTAACTCTGCTCTCCCACAATTGATCCATCATGCAGGGACCAGCCCCTCCACATGTTTCTGATTCCCTTAATGGCCTGGACCCTTCTGAGCTCACCCGGTGACTGACAAGCTCAGAAGGCTCAGGAAAGCGCTTTTGGAAAGTTGCTTTGGCCTCCATATACCACCATTTTTAAATAGATTTTTTTAATGAAAATGTTTTCTAATTCTTTGAAAAGATTTGTGCTCTTCATATTATTCAACTGCACTTTCAATAGGTAAGGTCTATACACATCATGAAATTTAAAAGACATAAATGGGGGCTGGAGCGGTGGCTTGGCAGTTACCGCTCTTGCCTGGCATGTGTGAGTACACAGGTTCAAACCCCAGCACCGACGTACACAGCTAAGTGTCAGAGCAACAAAAGCCATGTGAAAAACTGAATAAAAATGGATTCTTTCTCCCTCTCTTTCTCACTGTCCTTCTCTCTTAAAAAGAAAAAAGACATAAATGGGTATATAATAAAAAGTAATCCTTATCCCAGAGACTTAGTTCTTCTCTCTGGAGACAGAACCACTGTTAACCAGTTGCTTACTGATATTTTAGCACATGTAACATGAGGGCACTATAGACCACCAAACCTATGATGCTTAGAAGAATTTTCCACTTCAAAGCAGGTTTGGCTTTGAAGTCAATACCTAGGAATATTCTAGCTTACGAAATGCTCATTTGAATTTAGTGCACAACAATTTCCATTTGGTGCTCGGTCACTCTTGCTTGTAGAACAGCTTTGGGCATTGCAGGGTGTTGACCAGGGTCCCTGACCCTATCCACTGGAGGACACCAGCAACACTACCCTCACTCAGCTGTGACCATTAAAAATGCCTCCATTGCCAAAAGTCTTGGGGTGGGGCTGAGGCAGAGGCAAAATCACCTCCAGATGAGAACCACAGATTTATCCTGGTTATTTATAACACACTCTCCATCTCATTAGCAAAAGATCCCAAGCTCCAATAAGATTTAAAAGAAATGTTTGGCTATAAGTTGAAAATTATTGAAGGTTGGTGATGGATACATGGGATTCATTATACTACATTTGCTATTCTTGTGTATGTTTGAGTACTTTTAAAATAAGAAGCAAGTGTCTACATTGTCTTTGGAATTTTTTGAAATAAAAACGGAAAGTGCTTGTGTTGAAAGTTTGACAGAGGGGGAGGAAGGAAGGCGGTGACCAGGAGGTGAACAGAAAGTACCTCTCTTAAGATCGTGCACAATTTTGCTCAGATTGATTTGAATTTGAGTTTCCTCCGTCAATCGCAAGGTAGAATGCAATCAGAAGCGTCACAGGGTCTAGTGATTAAAAATGAGCCAGCTGCTCAGAATCAGCCCTGGCTCTTCCTAGTTATGAGTCCTGGAGCAGATGTTACCGGGCAAAGGCCCCGACAAGCAGCATTGGCCGAGGTGAATTTGACTCTGCAGTGAGACTTGAGAACTGATTTTTTTAACCAGTACTCTTTGGAAGTGGGTCAGCAAGATAAGACTGGCATGCAGTTTAGCAAAAGGAACTCTGCAAGACTAAAAATAATGCACCCTCCTAGGCAGGTCTCTGAAGATCTGGTTTAATCCAAGAATAAACTTCAGAGGAGTCAGACGTTGATGACCTCAGAAGTATTCTCTCCATGCGTTTAACAAGTCCCAGGTTACAGTCTCTGCTTCCTGAAGGCAGCTGTTCAGGGGACTCCATGTCAGCCCAGCCCTGCTGGCCCTCATCCTTACAGCTGGAGGGAGGCCCAAAGTCCTCTTGGAAAAGCTGACCGTCTTCCAAGAGGCCCCATGTCCAGAAAGAGGTTGAGATGCCCCTTGGTCTCCCTTCTCCATCCAGCCTCTCAACAAGGCTCCAGCAGACTCAAACGTGGCCTTCAAGACTGAAATTCCAGGCCACGATCATTTTAACTGGGGGGAAGGTTTAAACTATTTCCTAAAATTAAAAAAAAAAAGAATCATGATTAAAGTATCACAAGGGCCCCCAATTTTAACAAACAAAATTTCTTGGTGCAATTTAAACAGTCAAGTAGAGAGTGGAGGCAGATCTGAACATAGTCCAAAAAAAAAAATGATTTGACCTATTTTTTTCCAACTATTTCTGGGAGGAAGAAATGTGTCTTGAATGGTCCAAATCCTTGCAGACTTGGGCAACTTAAGAGAAATGTAGGCACAAAGAGCCCGTCTAGTCCAGGAAATGCAATCCCTTGCATACCGTGAGTTATTGAAGGAGCACATTTGATGACTGTCTTTGATCTGTGGAAGGATAAGGGGCCCCCTTGGCTCCAAAAATATTGCATGTTCTCTTGGTGCCTGGGTGTGATACCCGATTTCCGTGAGGGATGATCTGCAACTGCCAGCTGCAGGGAGCCTTGGGGACCAGAAACTGGAGTCCCTGCATGGACACAGAACTTCACCTCTGCTCTGCAACCTGGAAATCCAAGGTTCTTTAAATATAGAGCGTTTGGACCTCTATTCATTTAAAATCAATTCTTAAGCCTCCCAAATCTAAGTAACTCCTGTCTGCCCGGTGTAAGCGGAGAAAGTGAAAAAGAGAGAGTCAAGGGAAGGCGAGAGCCCTGCCTCCTCCTTCCGCTCTCCCCGTGGGTTTCAGAAATGCCTCAAGTCCCCAGAGCCCCCCTGCATTGGTTCAAGGCTGCAGAGTAATTTATTTCTCAATTACGAACAGCGATGCGTGTTTTTTGCTTAGTATCCCCCCACACTACAGCACAGCCTGGTATTTACAACCTCTCCAGCAAGCACCAGGCGATCGACGCCCGCCGCAGTAGCCAGGATTAATAGCACAGAGCATTGTGGTTTTGTTATTAAGTTACTTTCGGCAATTAGTAAATTTATTGTCCTAATTGTTTTCGCATGACTGCTCGTGAACATGTTTTACTTCCCCGATGTCCTTACAGTCTGGGTCCTGTCATCGTATTTCAGTGTGATTGCTGCCCATCTCTCCAAACTGTCCAATCCCATCAAAAGCTGATTTGCAGTGGGGTCAGAGGAAGGAGGAGTGAGAGTTCATTCCAAAGTCCACGGCATGTTTGGATAAAACAGAAATTTTGGTTTTGGCTAGGTGGGCGTCTGAGAGCCCGCTTGAGGGAGGGACTAGCTGCCTGTGGTTAGTGCGGGGAAGTCCACATTCCCCCAGCCTCAAATTTGCTGTTCCTTCCCAGAGCCCAACTCTGGCCCCTCCTCATCCTCCTATGCAAGCAGCTGCAAGAGGGGTGACCTCTCTGGCCAGGGAAATGAACACAGGTTCTGGAGCACCAGGGTCCAGCAGACCTCTGTTGCAAGGTGGATGAACTATAGATGCCGGAGTCTCGGCTACACCACCCCCACCCCGTTCAGGACCCAGGGGCTTGGATCCCCCGTCCCCCTTAGCCAGAGAAAGGCTGTTGTCCTTATGGATAGCAGCCTTGGAAAGACAAGTACATGGCAGCAGGGCAGGAACCCGACCAACCAGGGTTTAGTGTGACCCTGTCATCTCCCCTGGTTCCTGCCAGCACCCTGGTAATGGACACCTGGGTGGAGGAACCAGGAGCCCGTGTGACTCCTAGTTCTCAAGTGTCACCCACGGGCTCCCCGTATTGAAACCCAGCTGCTAGCATCCCAGCCAGAGCAGGTGACACAGGCCTCCTGGCTGCAGGCTGGGGGACTCCTGGGTGACTCAGTTTCCTCTTCTAGAAAATAGTCCCAACAATCATGCACTCTCTCTCCCACTCTGGGAATCAACCAGAGATCTAGGCGAGAACTAGGAGAAAGGTCATGGAGCGTGGGTGGCCTTCTGCCCTTCAACGTGTGCTTCGTGGAATGTTAGCGTTTACGGAATGCGCTTTATGGAAGGTTGGTCTTACCAGACATTTGGGAAGGAGAGGAATCAGTATCTAGAAATTACGAGCAGCATTTCACAGTGGGTCTTGGAGCTGGACCCTGGGCTCAAGTCCTGGCAGGACCACTCTTTGACTGTGCAGCCTTGAATTAACTCTTTCACAAAGCAGACACAGTAGGAAGATCCACGTTATTGAATGGCTGTTGTTACAATGATGTGACACAGAAGAGTGAAGTCACTGGTAACAGTCCGTAGAGCGTAAGCATATGATCAGTGTTATTGTCAAATCATAACATATTTTTTTAAAGAGAGAGAGAGAGGGACAGCTAGAGCAAGAGAGAAAGAGAGAATCAATTCTACTTAGTTTTCATTTGGTTTTTGTTGCCCTGACACCTAGCTGTGTATGTGGTGCTGGGGTTTGAACCCATGTCCTCACACATGCCAGGCGAGCGCAGCCACCGCTGAGCCACCACTCCAGCCCCGAATCATAACATATTGATTGGATTATAGGAAGGGTCAGGACTCACTGGGAAGAAAGTCCCACTTGAACATCTGGAACCCCACCCCCATCATCTGGGTGCCCATCACCGGTCCCTGCTCCTATCACCTCACACACCAGTATCATTTCTTCCTATCTTGTTCATCTTCTGCCTCCAGGCACCCAACTGGGGCTCAACGAGCACATGGACTTGTCCACTGGTTACCATGCTGGCCTGGCATGCGCGAGAACGCGAGCTCGAACCCCAGCACCACATACACAACCAAGTGTCCAAGGAATGAAAGTCACATGAAAAACTAAATAAAAATTGCTTCTCTCTTTCTCAGCGGTTACAGCGCTTGCCTTGCATGCGTGAATACGCGGGTTCAAAGCACAGTGAAGTCTCGGCGGAGCAATGAAGGCCACATGAAAAACTAAATAAAATTATTTCTCGCTTTCTCTCTTGCTCTCACTTTCCCTCTGTCTTTAAAATATATATCTATATATCCGTATATCTATATCTATCTATATTATCTATATCTATCTATCCATAGATAGATAGATCAGTTGGGGAAAATGAATGAAAAAATCCAGAGAGGTAGGAGCAGCAATTGGTTGTTTTCTGATTGCCTTGGTTTGGAAATTGGGGCTCCCCCAGTTCCTCCCCAGAGGGCAACCCCTGCCGCAGCAGGGGCATGTGGGGAGTAGGGAGTTGGAATTTTCAGGTGCATTCAGAGCTCTGCTGTCAGTAGAGAGGAGAACACCCTCTCCCGAGCCTCTAGGTTGTGCTAATGAATCCTGGTTTATGCACACATTGGAACCTGAAATTGAGTATGCAAATGTGGCCCAGCAAGAAAGCAATGAGTTTTGCAAGTGCTGGTGTTGGTGTCCTTTCTAAAGAGCAGTATTCCCTAAGGCTGAGGGCAGTGGCAGGACAGGTGCAGGTGGGGGAGGGACCAGAACCCACAGTGGTAATTCCACTCCGAGTCAATTATTCATGCTACCAGGTTGCTGGCTGTGCATGGCCACCTGCGGGCCACTGTGTCCCCCCCGCAATCCAGGGACTGCCTGGGCGACTCGTGGGTCAAGCTGGGGTCTAATCCAGGACAGTCACACCTTCGAGGAGGGGAAGGTGCCCTAACCACAGGCCCACCCAGGATCAGCAATGAGTTGGTGTGAAGCCGCCCAGGAAGGGTGAGTGCCCAGCCGGCCAGGCTTTTACTCCGGTCTTGGGGACATTGAGAATGCAGTGTAGTTCAGGCTCCCCGGTAGGTAGGCTGTGGTGTAGGAGGGGAGGGGGCTGTCCGTCCACGAGCGTCAGCGGAGCAGAGGACTGGAAACAAGGCGTTGCTACGTCCCCTTTATTTTAAATGTGATCTGAGCAAGTTGTGGAGCCACTGCCTGCGAGGTTTGTCACCCAAGGCCAGGGAAGTCAGACCTTTCCAGGCAGGGCAGGGAGCAGTGAGGTTTAGTTAAAGGTCTTGATCTGCACCTAACTCAAATGGTCGAGGCATTCGCTGGGGTGCACACACAATATATATACGGGCGGATTGCGTCACATCCTACAACAGCAGACGAAGTAGGTTAAATTAAGGCAGTCGGTGCAAGGTAACCCGCACAAAAATGGTATTAACACAAAACCAGAGACGGGGAGAGGCAGTGAAAGCACCGCCTCCCGGTGGACTGGTAAACCTGGCGTCCCAGTCCATTCTGCCCATTCTCGTGGGCCTTTGAGGCACCTACTTAAAAAAGTTTTAGAGGGTCTGGAGCGGTGGCTCGGCGGTTACAGTGCTTGCCTGGCATGCGCAAGGAAACTGGTTTGAACGCTAGTACCACATACACAACAAAATGTCAGAGCAACGAAGGCCACATGAAAAGCTAAATAAAATTGATTCTCTTTCTCTCTCTCTCTGTCACTGTCCCTCTCTCTTTAAAAAAAAAAAAAGTTTTATAGAGGCTGGAGCAGTGGCTTGGTGGTTATGGCACTTGCCTGGCATGCGTGAGAACGCAGGTTCTAACCCCACCAGCACGTACACAATGAAATGTCAGAGCAACAAAAGCCACATGAAAAACTAAATAAAATTGATTCTCTCTCTCTCACTGACCCTCTCTCTTTAAAAAAAAAAGTTTTATCTAGAACTCCTTTGTTTTTTGTGTAGAACTGTTAGTGACAGGACAACAGTCTGCCGTATTTGATCTCTGGCCCTCAGAGAAGCTAAGTAGGAAAACAAATGCTTTCGAAGTACGGGATGAGGATGAAGTTCTATTGCTCCGGGAAAGCCAGCCTGCTTCCTTTTCTTGGATAAAGAGCACCATGAAACTCACACATCTCTTTTTGCCTGGACTGCTGGGAAACTCAGTTTCTTTTTTTTTGGTTGCAGTTTCTTAAAGAATTAGGACTTGGCTTTGACTACAGCCAACTTCTTGTTTCTAGGTTCTTAGATTTTCATTGGTTTTCTTAGACCTGTGACTTTATTTTGCAGATCATTTCAAATCGTCTTTTGAAAAATACATAATCAAGGTAAATGTGCAGAGCTTAAAACATGATGAACACTTCATAGTGACCAGATTGATTGATTAGCCAGCCAAAAGGGAGGGAGAATTCTGAATTCTTGACTTCTGTCTTCTTTGGGGAAAACTAGTTGTCCCTCTGTCCAGAGCTGTTACCACCTTTGGCTCAAGCCTGAGCTCTGGAAGTCTGCCTCAGCTTCCTTCCTTTTCCCAGCCCTAATATCCAACTCATGAGCAAAGTCTGATGGCTCTGCCCGCGATGTGGACGTGGTATCTGTCCACCTCTCCACGATCTCTATCCTCCTCCCTTGACCACAGCAGTAGCTTCCTCCTCTCAGGCCCTCCAAGCCAATCACTGCAGTCACCAGGGTGGGTCATGTGTCCACTGACTGCCTAGAATGTTCCACAGTCCCCCGCTCACTGAGAATGATGTGCAGCTCCTTGTCACCATGGACAAGGTCGGACCCACGTGTATCTTGGGTCATTGTGGGCAGCCCTCCCTCTGCCCTCTTCACAGACCCCAAACTCGCCATCTGACACCTCACACCCTGCCGCTCTCCTCCCCTGCCTCAGAACTTGACCTACTGTCCTCAGAGACACTGCTGGAGCCATTGTGGCAGAGGGGAGGGGATTTCAGAGTGTGATGCTGGCCGGTGTCCACCACCATGACAGAGAAGTGTGCCCATGTATTTCCTGTCTAGAACAAATCACCTGGGAGCTACATACGTTTATATGCGTATGTGCCAACACTCCCCCACTCCACACACTGCACACCATGCCGCACACCACACACACACACACACATGTCCCCCTCCCACATATTTGGTTGCTTGCTTCATTGTCTCCCAGTAGACCTTAGACACTAGGAATGGATGAGTTTTGTCTCATTTGTGCACAAATATGCATTTGTGTCTGTCCCAGAGCCTAACACATAGTAGGAGCTTGCTGCAGTTTGGAACCTGACTGTCCCCTCCACTACCACTACTGGGCGTGGCTTGGTGGAAGAAGTCAGGCTCCCGAGGGCGCCGCCTAGGTCCTATTGGGCCCCGCCTAGGTCCTATTGGGCCCCTGACCTCTTCTGCTGCTCTTCGCTGCCTGGCCACCATGAGGTGACAGTCTGCTCTGCCACAGACTGGAGGCAGTGGGGCCAAGTGACCATGACTGAAACCGTCCTCCAAGCTGATGTCACTAAGGCACCGAGGCATGGGTGGAAAGGAACTCAGGGCTCTGTAAGTGAAGCGAATGAGTAAGCCCCGAAATCCACCTGAGCACAGCAGGCTCCAGGCGGCAGCCCGGAGCGGGGCGATGCACTCGTCTGTTCAGAGAGACTCTGATGGACCCTTTATCCTCAGTGCACCCTTTTATTTCCTTCCTAGAAGAAAGCTTGCGATTGCACATACATTCATATCCATATGTGTGCGTCTACGTACACACACGTTTGTATTCCTTCCCGTCTTTAAACACATATTTGCATATTTGTAATAATTCATACGCAACTTTGCACAGTAGCTTTTCACTTAATTTTGTGTTGTCTGCTTTTTTCCATGTGGTCTTTACAAAGTCATTTTTTAAAAGATGAGTGATTTTTTTCATTGAATCAGTGTACGGTAACTGAATTAACTGTTGCCCCGTTTGGATAGTCTGTGGCTCCCTCTTGCCCTTCCATCCCATATAGGTCGCACTTCTGTGGCCCTATTAGACAATGGGATCAATGGCTTGCTGCTGACCTTCTGGCTTGCGATGATTAAATTGCGCTACCATCGGGAGGAAGGTGATTGTGTTTCAATTTGCTGTGGTTGGAAAGGCTGCATCCGTCTCCTCTCAAAGTCAAGTCATGGTAGTGAAACACAAGGGGTTGGGACACAGCCCCTTTACTTGAGCAGGGGCTGGAAGGAACCCAGGGCAGGTGACATCGTGAAAATGAGACTCCAAGGCTGGGAGGCAGGGGGTTGGGAGGCTGCTTGCTGGTGTGTCAGAGGGATCAGGCCAGGTCTGCACTGTGTTGAGTCTGTGCACCCTCCAAGGGGCCAGCGGTGTGACATGTCACCCTCGCTGCTCTCTAATGCATTTCACCTGAGGCACAATGATATGGTGTGGATGGGCAACTGGAAAATTCTCCTGGTCTCAACCACGCTGAAGCTGAGGTGCTGACTGGCTGGAGGCCAATGGTTTTTTTTGTTTGTTTTTTTTTTTATAATTTTTTTTATTTTGAGCAACCTTACAAGATTTTAACAAAACAATATAAAATGTGTATAAGATGTGTATATATTCTGGACATTGCAACTGTCCCCAGGAGTGCCCCCCCCAATTACCCTCCCTTATCCCTCCCTGCCCCTTCCCGTTATAACTCTAAAAATAGTATTACATTGTAAAGCATTACATCTTATCTGAATTTAACTCATGTTTCTAGACCAACTTTCTCATTGTCCAGGGTCTAGTCCCCACCTCCATGAGGCCAATGTTTTTATCACCATGAACTTTCCAGAGCTTTGAAGTTCATGACCTTGCTCCAGCCCCCAAGGGGTGGCTGCTCCTTCCTCCTTCTCAAGGACAGCTCCGTTTTATGCAGATGGCATCCCTGCCCCTGCCCAGGACTCCTAGAAGGCAGGGATGATGTCTTTCAAAGCATTAATCTAATGGATTTCATTAGCATTTCACCCCAGCGAACTTGCTGATTTTCTGTGTCTCTGGCGCTTGTCTTAACAATTTACCACCACAGAATCGTAGCTACCCCATGTTATTTGCTCATTTTCCCTCAGTTACCCAAGATCTAGGTAACTACCATTTTTACTTTCTTTTGCATTGCAACCCTGGGGATGGAAGCCAGGGCCTCGCTTGCTCCTGCTAGGCGAACCTCTACCTCTGAGCCGCACCCCCAGTCGGCCATCATCTTGGAAGGTTCCGTGCCAAATTAAATCCTTACTTTAATTCTCGGTACTGGCCGCAGAAGCTGAGATCAGGACTGTGAGCCAGGAGCCTCTTCAAGCTACAAGTTTCAGGGGGTGGGGTTGAGTGGGTGATCAGCGTGTTGTGCCCAGTAGGTTTCTCTAACCCGGTACCCCAGGGGTACGCGTGTGCAGCTCACCCCCAGCCTCAAGGCCACGGCACTCTCAGACCTGTGGCCCAGCTTGCAGCTCTCCATGCAGCTAGGCCCTGGCTTCCCAAGTTCCTCTTCCTACACTTGCCAGGCAAAGCTGCGTCCAGATGTGCAGGCCCGCCTGAGCTAAGCCCTGTGACACTGCCAGCCCTCTGAATGTGTTTTCTGTAGAGCTGCTTGCTACGCTCTGGAATTTCAGCTCATGCTGAATTTACTTGTTTTATGACCAGGAATTTCAGGAGCGGTGCTACAGATGTTAATCGTGTGAGTCTCCCGGTGCTAGTAAAATAAACCTTGATCAAACAGGGGTGTCTTGACTCAGAGGTCGATAGCCCTTCACACATTATGTCAATCACCGATACACATGTTGCATGTTGAGTCATCGGGTGGCATAGTGATGTTATATGGCCAGAGGGCCAGCTGTGAATATTTAAAGGGAGAAAAGCTTTTTATCTCGGGACAAATATATTTCTGATCATAACTTAAATATTTTCATTAGACAAAATATGGATTTTTCCTTCCTCGTCATATTCTCCAAAGAACCCACCAAACTAGGGTTTTTGTTAGAGCTTCTGCAAGACTTCAATTAGAATTTCACTTTTGAAATATGTTTGAAGCACAGTTCTTAAGGTTACCATTCTGTCCCTGCATATCAAAGTCCCCCCTCTTTGTAGTATTCGCTGAGGGCTTGGGAAATCCCAGAGCCAAGGTCCTGTGGTGGCTTCCAAGTAGAACAGAAATCTTTTGCTGCCCAATCCAGTGCTCTCCCAAGTGCACGGCCCTCCAGTGTCATTTATAGTGGAACTGACCTCTTTAAAGAAGATGTGTTTTGCAGCTGATTGGGCTTTTATTTGTCTTGGTGTGCCTGGTTTGTCAGAGTTGCCTGGAAAACCTAAAGTTAACAATGACTTTCCATGCATTATTCTATGTACTGTTCCTGAGTCTATCAATCAAAGGGCCACAAGAAACCCACACTTCCTCCTTTGTAAAATATAGGAATTAGACCACGTGAACCCTAGGTTTTATGGATCAAAATCTATTTAACTTGAAATACCAAACCTGGGTGCATATAGGCCTAGCACAATGTCCTTAGGAGTCACGTGTCATAATGAAAAGTAAACTAGATTGTAAAATATGTATTTAATTATATAGGTAATACAGACTACATGTATGCACCTTAATTTAAAAATGCCATTAAAGGGGCTGGAGCGTTGCCTCAGTGGTTACGGCGCTTGCCTGGCATGCATGAGTATGCAGGTTCAAACCCCAGCACCACGTACACAACAAAGTGTCCGAGCAACAAAAGCCACTTGAAAAACTAAATAAAAGATTAATTCTGTCTTTTTTTTTCTCTCTCTCACTGTCTCTCTCTCTTTAAATAAAATGACATTACATAGGTCAAGGATGTACTGTGTAGCTCAGTAGTAAAGTGTGTGCAGAACCTGCACAAAGCCCTAGGTTCAATCCCCAGCACTAATAAATAAACAATTAAAAATTAAAAATAAGCATTACAAAAGGACCACAGTCCTTTATGACCCACAATCCTAATTTCCTCCTGTCCCACCCTAGAGACAATGGTTGGTTTGGGTAAACACGTAGAGGCCTTTGAAAACTATAATTACAGGACCAAGGATGCAGAGCAGTGGTAGAGCACTTGCCCAGCATGTGTGAGGCTCGGGCTTCCACCTCCAGCACTGAAAAGAAATTTTTTATAGACACGCATCCATGCGTGTATATATGCATGCATGTGCGTGCATATGTAGACATTTCCTTAAAATCTGTTTAGTGTGTTAGTGTTGCTTGTTGGACACGATCTGTCTCACTTGTGTGCTTTTTAACACAATCTGTTGTGTATACAGCCTTTCCTCAATAGTTTGCTTGGAGACCTCTCCGTATTAGCTTATATAGATTACCTGATGTCTTTCATTTGAGCTCTTTGAAAGCTTCCCCTGCCTCTGGCCTCCCTGCCTCTGCCCCCAGTGCATCTGGAACTCCACTCCTCCCACTGCTGAGGACCTTGCCCTTGTGCACCTGTTCGTTCTGAAGCCCTCTGTGGCTCTCTCGACCTCCACTCCACCTGCTAAGCCTTGGCTTTCCCTCCATTCTGCTTCCAGCTGGGCTGCCCTGCCCCGGATTCTATGCATCTCTTTCTGCCCCTTCTACCAGACGACTGTGCGGACAGAACCTCATTTCCATTTGCTGCACAAAGACGCAAACAGAGAGAATGTTGGCTTGCTGTGGACCAGCCAGCCGGTGTCCTGTAGCTAGGATCGTCCCCCCAGGGACGCCCCCACCCTCCTTTTGCTAGGGAGGCTTGAAGCTGCTTTTTCATTTGCAGAGCTCAGTCCGAGGCTGAAATGAAATCATGAAGCCAGTTTCCCACGGTGTGTCCGCCCCTGTTAAAAATAAACCAAACTCTATCTACGAGGGTTTGTTTTCTTAAAAAAAAGAAAATATTCCACATCCCTCCCACACCTGCCTTTGAGCTAAAAATCCGATGCAAAGACTTAATCTTTAACTGAATGCAGGGTGAAGCATAAACGAAGCCCGGAAACGCCAGGCTTTTTAATCATTCTATGAAAACCCACCGCCCCGGCACTGCCTGCTCCGTCCGGTATCTGTTATTCCAGGTCCAGAAGAGGGGAGCAGGGGCTGCGTACAGCAGCTACAGAGCGGTGGCTCTTCTGCAGGAGACAGATTAAATAAAACATAAAGAGACGGTTGTGGGGATGTGCCCATACCTCCCAATTCAGTGTCAGAGGACCAGCTGATTTCTTAACAGATACAAATAAAGCATAGAGGGAAATGTCACAAACGTAACAAGCAGGGCATAGGGGAAATGTCCCAGCCTTCCGCAGTGGTTTGCTTCAAGGAACCTGATGTGAGCCACTGAGGACAGTGGTGTTTAGAAGACACACATGGAAGAAGGATTGACTTTCACCTGAAGGGGAGGCAGGTAAGAGAGGAAGAAGCCAAGCAAGCTATGCACTCTGTGCTGGAAACCACCCCCAGGTAGGGGTGACGATGGGGGACAGTTTCTGCAGACTCAAACCCTCTGTCTGAGAGGATACCTGCTTTCAAACTTGATTAAATATGCAATGCTGTAGCTTTCTGCTCCAATTATTTGTAATTCTAGTGAGGAGCAAGCATTTCTTTCTAGCCAAAACAGTCGTCTGGGTGAATACAAATGAGCTTGTAAAAGGCTTGAGTTACTAACGTGCTGAACTGCAGGCATGTGACCTTCATCTGAGCCCCATCGCTGGACGCCAGGTCAGCCGCAGCCCAGCTCTGTTCTCCTGGGCTTGGTGGATGGGGCAGAGCAAGCAAAGTTGGAGCTTACTCTGTAGCAGACTCTGCCTGTGGTAGAGATGGGGAAGAGGAGGAAGGAGGAAGCCATTTCCAGAACCTTCTACCATTTCTAGAACTTTCCACTGTTTCTAGAATCTTCTGCTGCCTCCAACATGCAGATTCTTTCCTTGAGCAAAAGCAATTTGCTAGCAGCTAATGTGGGTGAATCATCCCCTCTGGGTCAGTGGCAGATGCCCCCCTGCAGCTGGAAGGCTGAAGGACCCACATTCTTCAATTGGCTACCTGGGGAGGGGACCCAGTCCAGATTTTAGGTGTGCTCTTCTGCGAGAATGGGGCGAGCTTAGACCTGCAGCTCCATGGGAAGAACAGAGGCTGAGAAGGAGCTGGCTGCCTTCCTCTGAAAAGAGAAAGATTGAAAATTTCCAGAAAGAAGAGTTTCTTAGCCTTGAACTTCCACAATGCACAGGGATTCGAAGCTTGGGATCAGGCTGTGGGACTGGGAGTCCTCACTGTCCTCGCCCAGAGGATGATAGTGGCAGCACTGGCCGGGAGCCTGGGGCTTAGGACACACTGCCTGGCATGTGTTGAGGGCTGGAAGATTCTAGTTCTCTATGGAGAACGTCATTATTACTCACTAGTCTATGACAGTAATTAAAAAGAGTGAATAGCTAAAAAAAAAAAAAGTTTACTACCACGGCTCAGATTAGAGAAGTTGAAAGATAAGGTTGATCTTAGAGTTCTGACGACATTGCGTCAAACACTGGTGATTAAAAACCACTGTTTTAGGCTGAAGCGGTGGCTCAAGGGCGTTCCAACACTTGCCTGGCATGCACAAGGATGCAGGTTCGAACCCCAGCACCATGTGCACAATGAAGTATCAGAGCAACGAAAGCCACACGAAAAACTAAGTAAAATTGTTTCTCTCTCTCACTGCCCCTCTTTGTTTAAAAAAAGGAAAAGAACTAGTGTTTTTTAAAAGTAAAAATTCTAAAATGACTTTGAACAAGAACAGTGTTTGAGTCCATTCAAAAGATAAAATTGGCTTTTTAAACGAACATTTTCACTTCAACACCTATTGCATCAAAACTGGAGCTTCAACACGGGACATCCAGGTGACAGGACCCAAACCAGGGTGTCCAAAGAGGAACACTTGCAAAAAACCAGGGCCCAAATGTTTCATGCAGCAAAGTAGCCCCCCCCAGAAAGAACAAAAGAATAAGCAATGGAAAGAAAACCGAAACTAGGAAATTAAATGTAAATGTCCCGGTGACGGCCTTCAGAGCAACGATTCCCTTTTCCTGCCAAACACTGGTGACCTATTGTTTCTCCAACTTGCTCCCTGGAGAGTTGAAAAATTACTGCTCGATAAGTCATTTATCTTTAGTGCAGGTATCACAAGGATACAACCACATATTACTCAAAATGGGGAATTCATGTCACATTATTTTCCGCCGGTGAGTAATCGACGGGAAATGGGAAATGTCACTGGAAGGCAGGCTGGCCATCTGGTGGAACCTCTCCGTGAACACAGCAGCCGATCATGTGAAAGTATTAAAGCAACAAAGTCTGAAGCTGTCTCCCTTCTCCAGGGAACTTCGGTTCATGCATGGAAGAAAGGCAATAAAATCCAATTATTCTGGACGCGGCTACACAAGGCGTATGAAAATTATCACATGTAGGGTAACTCTAAAGCTAAGTATTTTTAAAAATAGCCATCAGTCACTCCCTGTAACAAAATCAAACAAACCCATCCATCTCTAAGGAACTACCCATTAATCAAGAGACGGTGGTGAGATGTTGGCAATTTTTCATTATTCCACGTGTAATACTTTAAGTCTGACATGCTGACAGGATGGTCGGAATATATGAGATTATCACGTCCAAGGACAGGCCAGCTTCAGTGTGCGACTGCGTGTTGCCTGTTTGTGGGTCCCCAAGTTTCCCTTGAAGGTGTTTGTATTTTTCTTATTGGGGCAGGTATGGTGCCTGTAATTGAATACAATGGCGAGAGACCCTTGGAGAAACCCAGGGCTGACGGAGGCCTTGTCCCTCAACGTCCCAGTTTCAGAAGTGCATTGGACTGGCCATACAGACAAGCCGCAGGTCTGTTCTGATGAGATTTGTCACCAGCAGGCCAAGCTGGTGACCTCAGCAGTGAGATGAATCACGCTACTTAGCAGGTAACCACAAGGCCCAGAGGAAAGATGATTATTAATAAACAGCAGTGAAATTTGTCTCACGTATTATTGGCCAGGTCAACCCCATAAATGTGAAGTGCTACTAGTTGCATGGCAGGATTTAAAGTTTATTTAAATGAACATGCCTTTATTTATTTTTTTTAAGAGAGAGAGGAAGAGAGAATCAATTTTATTTTGTTTTCCATCCGGTCTTTGTTTCTCCACCACGTAGTTGTGTACGTGGTGCTGGGGTTGGAACATGGATCCCTGTGCATGCCAGGCCAGTGCAGTACCACTGAGTCACAACTCCAGCCCCCGAACACGCCTTTAGAAAAATAATAATACAGTCCTTCATCCGTTTTAATTTTCTCTATATCACTGGAAACACAAGCATCCCTGTGGTCCTACTGGACTTTCAGATCTCTCGAGTCACGAAGACTCAGTCTTTTCCTCACCCTGGCTTTGCCAGGAATAAGGAGTAAAAGAACTTGAGCGTAAGGAGCAGCCTCCTGAGCTGTGGCAGCTGGACAGGTTCAGCTCCACCATCTGCAAGATGGGAGGGTACAGCACCAGATCTGTGACCCGGCCCCCTGCTTGCTTTGTAAATAAAGCTTTATTGGAACACAGCCCTGTTTGTTCAGCCATGTATGGTCTATCTACTTTCCGACAACAAAGATCAGGTGACTGGCAAAGCCTAAGGTAATCACTTCTTGGCTCTTTGTAGGGAGTTCGCCAACTCCAGGGCTGGATGGGCCTCACCTAGGCTCTTTCCAACTGAATCCTGTGTTTCTGGGGAGAAGGAAACCAGTGAGACTTTGGGTTCCTGGGTGAAAGTGTCTCGGGAGAAGAGATGTCTCCCGAGAAGGCTCTTAACAAGACCAGTGGGGTTCTTGGCATGCTTGATGGAAAAGAATTTCAGCATGAGTCCAACAAAGGCGTGGACTGGGTTTATTTAGGAAGGTAGGTCCACAGTCAAGGGAGGACGCAGGCTGTCTGGAGAGCAGCAGCCCTGACTTGGCTGTGCGTCCAATATTTACAGAAGGGCACTATCAGGGGCTGGACTGGAGGTGGAGCCAGGGTGGAGCTGCACAATTTTGGGCCAGTGTTCCCTCACTTTACAAGGACATGCGCCAAGGGCAGGTTGCTCACGGTTGACAGCTGTGCTTTCTGCATCTCAGTGGCTTGTGGGCATTTCCTTTAAGCTTCAGGATTCTGGGGCTGGAGCAGTGGTTCAGGACCAGGGTTCAAACCCCAGCACCACATACACAACAAAGTGTCAGAGCAATGAAAGCACATGAAAAATTAAAATAAAATTGATTCTTGCTCTCTATCTCTCCCTCTCTCTTAAAAAAGAAAAGAAAAAGATTCAGTATTTCTCTCTTTTTATCCTAAATCCCTATCTCAAAAGGACAGCATTGAAATGATAAAGGACAAGTGGGAGCAGGACAGGCCAAAATAACCCAAAATTCCTTTGCTTCCCTGTGGCCCTGTTTGAGACCTGCAGTGGAAGGCGTGGTGGGCCAGGAAGGGGCCCCAGCTCCTGCTTTCCAGAGGCTGTGTCCCCTGGCAGCAGACTGTAGATGTGGACCAGTGGCTCCCCTGTGCCATCCCCAAGCTGGCCTTTCTGCTCAGAGTACAGCTGTGAAGCTGGCGAAGCCAGACCCTGTGGGTGCTGCTTCCACAGAGCCTGAGCCCACGCAGATGGCATCCTCACTGGGCACCCCACACGTGGCACCCCACGTGGCTGCCAGACCCAGTCCCGCCTCTCCAGCCTGTCGTTCACCATTCCAAGCCTCTGCCAAGATTCCTAAAATGCCCCGGCCTGGCCTCCCTTACTTCTCCAGCCTCGTGCCAGCTCTGCTCCTCACCATCCTCTGACACCCCTGGTCTTCCCCTCCCTGACCCCAGAACCTTCTTTCGCCTGCCGCCAGCTTCTACCTGCTTGATCCTCCAAGACTTGGCGTGGTATGGTCCTTCTTCTCCTTGAACTCTGCTGGCCTTTTCTGCCCGAGTCCCCAGCTCACATCAGCAGCTGACATCCCTCACTCTGAGCACTTACACTTTGGCTGCATGTGGCCTTGGCATCAGGGCCTCTGCCTTCTATTTCTGTGGTCACATATTGGGTCCCAAGTGACCAGCCCATATTCACTGTGATGGCGTGGTGTGGCCAACCCGCTGAGGAGAACCTGGGCATTTGCAGGCCATGAGAGATTGTTCATGGGTGCACATCACAGAGCTCCTTCCTGGGGGTGTTAGACGTGCACAGAGCAGTTCCCGGGGGTGAAGTGGAGGCTGAGGGTGGGTCAAAGTAAGAGCACCTGGTGAAAGCACACGGCACCCACAGTGTACCCAGAATGGCGTGAGAAAAGGTGCGCCTCCGGGGTTGCTCACATCACCCTCATCCACTGTCCCTGCCCCTCCTGTGTCACGCCCTGGTGCAGAGGACATTGGGTAGAAACTCTCCAAACCAGTTGTTTCCTGTCTTCTGTAACATCTGTCAGCCCTGCTGGAAAGTGACCAGTGGCTGTCTCTGAATGTCACGTTTGAATACCAGGTGGAAGCATTTGCCCTAATGGGCCCAGGTCCAACAGGTCCTGGAAATACAATCCTGCCTGTCACGTGGCGGCCACACTGCCCATTCACTTCATTTCTGGGCTCTCAGCAGGGCCCTGTGAAGCAGAGGCTCCGCGCCTGCCTGGCGTGGAGGGAGGGGCCTCATTTCTACCAGAACTGACGCCCCCATTTCCATCACCCAAGCTTCAACTTGAAGCAGACAGACATGGCCTACAGCCTGCACCACCGAGGTGGCTGGGCCCACAGGAGGGCTCCTCGTGCTTGCAGAAGGCAGGCAGATCCCGGTGTTGAGGTCACCTGGTCCCCACGCTGTGTGTGGAACTGGAACTGATGGACGGGAGCAGACCGCAGTGAAGCTGCTGCTCCCCTGTGCTGGAGGTCATGCTCCAGGGAGTAGCCGGGCCCAGGCAGGCAGTCCAGGGAGGCAAATGTCCCTCGGCGTCTGCCATTAGACATGGTGCCTAGTCCACCTTCCCCCAACCTAAGACACTTCCTGGATTATTTTTATAATTATAAATAATAATTAAAGTCTGGAGTTCAATCCCTTTGTTGGAAAATGTGGATGAATACAGATCAAACAATTTATCTTAATAATGTTCCTTCTCTCTCTTCAGTCTCTCCATATCTCTCTGTGCATCTCTCTCTCTCTCTCTCTTACACACACACACACACACACACACTTCTCAGTGTTGGGAGGAAAGTTTCAAGAAGAGATTGATCAGTGCTTTGCAAAACCTGGAGGCTGAGCGACGTGCAGGGAACCCACGTATTCATCGAAGCCAGGAATTCATGAGATGCACATGAGGGTGGCAGGGGCTGCAGCCGTGGAATTCCCGGGCACACTCAGGCCCCTGCACCTGCTCCCTGGAGCTGGAAGGGTCAGGAGCTGCACCTCCAGGGCAGCAAGCTGGGGGTGGGGGCTGAAGCCACTGCTGCCTGGTTGCCCGAAGGCTTGACCTCTGCAGGGACATGGCGTCTGCCTCTGGGCCTTCTTTTCTTTCCCTGATCAAATTCCTCTGCTCCCAGAAAAGAGCACCGCCACAGGGCACTGGAGACGATGCTCTCGCACTCCTGGCTGCATCTCTAGGACAGATGCACTGACTCTTGGGCACCCCGCGAATGATTAAAATGGAATGGGAGGAAATCATCTTGAGGAAGAACATGCACTCCTTTCAAACTTACCTTGAGCACAAAAAGGCCTAAGTTTGGGTGGGGAAAAAAAAGAAAAGAAACGTCAATATTTCCTTCAAATTTGAGATTGTGGTTTTTGATTTATGTCTTGAACTGGGGGACAGACGGACGCGTCTTCTTGCACTGTTCTCTGGTTACCCTCCCCCGCGCATCTGCATCCTGTTCTCTGGAAGTCACCATATATCACAGCGTCCTCCAGCCCCAGTCTGAAGGGCGGAGGTGGAGAGGCTGCTCTGGTTTGTGGGCTTTGAGCAGGAATGTTTGCAAACCCCAGCCCATCCCAAGAGCTCTCAGTATCTCCCAAAGTTAGTAAGTGAAGACAAAAAATAACATTTGCGCCAAGTTCAGATGCACAATTTGGGTTGGAGTCCCTCCTGTGTGGTTCGAACTTATTTTATTTCGAGACAGGCTCTGCGTCCCCAAGAGTAATAATATGCATTTCACATAAAGTGGGGTTTGGTCTTACGTGGGGAGTGGTTGCCTTGATGGTATTAGGCATCAAGAAAAGATAGATTTACAGCAAAAGAAGTCCCCGGAGACCTGCTAGGATCTCAATTTGGGAATCAGTTTAATCCACAAAGAGAGTACAAATATTTTTGTTTGGGAATACAGACCTTTATTTTTAAGTTAAAGCATACACTTCATATAATAACTTCATAGTTTTTTTTTAAGAGAGGAAGAGAGAGAAAGAGAGAATCAATGTATTCTCATCTGGCCTTTGCTTCTCCGACGCTTAGCTGTGTACGTGGTGCTGGGGTTCAAACCTGGGTCCTTGGGCATGCCAGGCAAGTGCCACAACTGCTGAGCCACCACTCCAGCCCTCATAGTAATTTCTTATTTATTTTATTTTATTTTATTTTTTTAACAGAGAGGAAGGGAGAGAGGAAGAGAGAGAGATAGAACCAACTTTAGTTTTTCATCTGGCCTTTGTTTCTTTAACAGTTAGTTGTGTATGTGGTGCTGGGGTTTGAACCCAGGACCTGTGCATGCCTGGCAAGCGCTCCAACTGCTGAGCCATCGCTCCAGCCCCACCCCTCATAGGGATTTCTTAATTGATGTGTTGTCACTGATAGAAAAATCCTAAAGTCTCAGGGCATCCGATCAGCCTCAGGCACTCTTGTACTGAACATTGACTCTTCTCCCACGTGAGTTATAGTAAGGAAATCACCACAACATTACCATTTTCCTGGAGAAGTAAGGAGCAGAGAACTGGAATGAGATGAATTTCCAAGTCCTCATCCTGCTGCCACCCCACCCCCACCTGAGACTACTGGCCTTGGCCCTGACCCGGTGGCTCCCAGGACATCTGCCCACACAGATGTACCTCTGATGCGTGGAATATTATTTCCTTGGCAAAAACATTCCAAACCATCTACAGGACTCAGTTTCAGAATTTTCTTGGAATGTTGTGAAAAATCTGCGTTTTTGCCGTGGGAACATTGAGAGGTAGAAGTCTGGGTGTCTCCAGTTACAAAATGGTATGTCTGCAGTCGTCTTTCTGAACTAAGGATATTCTGAGGCCCCTTAACTCTCCTCGCCTGTATATCTGTGAGTCCAGGAGAACAGAGAAACCATCTTTATAAAACCCCACTTACCCCCAGCTTAATTCTCTCTCCCCCTCCATCTCCGTCCCAGCAGATGCTAGAAGGTGCCATGTGGTTCCTCCTTCTTCTCCAGGGTACTCTCTCTGTCACCTTGACGTAGTAGCCCAGACTCTGCGAGGAGCATGGCGGTTTAAGAAGAAGCTGATCTCTACAAAACAGCCTTCACTTTCAAACATTTTTGTTGTCCTGGCCAGGATTTGAAATCTTTGATACTTAGCTCCTATCAAAAAAAAAAAAAAGTTGATTTTTTTTTCTTTCATTCTGAAACGACAGCTTTTCAAGAAAGTCTGGCTCCCCCCAAGCCACCACCATTCTGGGCTGTCTGCTCTGCTCAGCTTGCAAATCGAAGCAAGCAGCTGTTCAGGCTTCAGTGACCTGCCCAAGATCCCCAGGAGGCTGCTCTGCTGTCTGGAGAGCTGAAAAGAGGGCAGTGATTCCAGAGGGTGGTGGACGGAGGGCGCGGTAAAAGGGGCCAACGTTTTTCCATTCTCTGCCTGGGTCTCACAGGAGCACCTCCATGTGGGACCTCCATGTGGGACCTGTGTGCCCACGAACAGATGCAGGGTGGAGCTGCCCTGGCTGTGGAAAGACAGCACCTTTTCCTTGGGTCTTTGTGGCGTCTGGTGGATTGTTTAAAGTAGGGAGACACCATCTGTGTCCCTGCAGAGGCAGATTCAAGTCTTCATTCCCATACGTGTGACCTTAACTTGGATGGAAATACATTATTTGCAGATACAATCAAGTTCAGATGAGATCATGCTGGAGTAGGGCAGGCCCTAGTTGCCCGCCAGAGACCGGAGCACAGCAGCTGCTGGCCAAAGAACGCCAAGGCCTGCCAGCAAGCACCAGAAACCGAGAGGCAAGGAAGGTGGCCCTCTTCCACTCCTTCAGGAGTGTGGCCCTGCCAGCATTTGATTTTGGACTTCCACCTCCAGAACTGTGAGAGAATACCTTATGGTTTTAAGCCACCCAGCTGGTCACAGCACCCCAGACAGCAAAAAGCCATCGTTGATGACCGAGGCTCTTGCATCAGGATCACGCACCACTGAAGGCTCCGCTCTGCACACGGTGAACGGTGAATTCTCATATGAGTGTTGAGTGGCAGGAAGTAACAGAAGCTGCTGCTGTCCCTGATGGCAGGAAGAGGACTCGCAGGGACAAGGAGTTCTTGTTGTAGTAAATGAGATAAGGAAATGAGAATGGAGGAAATGGGAATTTCCACATTCTACTTCCTGTGCTACCAAATGGTTTACACCTTTATAGTGAGAATATAATAAGCACTTACATTGTATGATTAGAAAATAATACTGGAAAAGATCTCTACAAGACAAAAATAACTACATGCAGCCAAAGGTGCGGTACGAGGCCGGTGTGGACACTCCCTTCCTATCCAGTGGCTCCAGGGAGTGAGGTCCTCATGGTACATGTGTGATGGGTTTGAATCATAAGATCTGGACCCAAGACTTGCCTCCTGCTGGTTTTGGGTAGGAACCTATAGATGCTTATGGCTTTCACTGACTGGGAGAGAAATGGTTCAGATGGGAAAGGAAAAGAATAAAAGGTTTTGCTGTGTTGGTTGGAAAGGACTCTATAATGGAACTTCTCCGAAATGGATTGGTGGCCATGTTATCTGTGTACCTGACAGTCTCCTCACCCTTTCAGGTAAATCAGGACAGAAACCATGTCTTCTCTTTGCATTACTCAGTGAGGGCTTATGTCAAATGTCACTGGAATTCATTGATTAAACTACACTCTAATTTCTTGGATTAAAATCATAGATGCAGGTGTGAAAGGTTTTTTAATCATTTAGTGAGATTAAATTGCAAATTTCTCTGGAGTAACAGGACCAACAGGATGAATGGATCCACAGGAGAAAGATTTGTTTTACGGAATTGGCTCCGGTAATTGGAGGTGTGGTGGGTTCAAGATCTAACGGGAGAGGCAGCAGGCTGGAGCAGAGCTGGCTTGAGTCCAAGGCAGACTCTCAGCTTGCAGGGAGGTGCAGGGAGGCCAGCTTTTGTTTTATTCTGGCCTTCAGCTGGTTGGATGTGTCCGACCCACATCAGGAGTGTAACGTGCTTGACTTAAGGTCCACTGATTTAAGTGTTAATCTCATCCCAAAAATACCATCGTGGAAACATCCAAAATAACTTGTATCCAAAGAGCTAGGTTCTGTGACTGTCTTTGTTTTGTGTTGCTACAATAGAATACCTGAGGTATATAAAGAACATAGATTTATTTCTCAATTCTGGGAAGACCAAGACCACGGTACTGGCACCTGCTCAGCCACTGGCGAGTGCCTCGTGTCTGCACTGTAACACGCTGGAGGGCGTCACTTGTGAGATGGTGCAAGAGTGCTAGCTTGGGTCTCTCTTCCTCTGCTTGTAAAGCCATCAACACCATCCCGGGGACCCTACCTTCACGACCTCATCTAATTCTAATGACCTTCCAAAGGCCCCACCTCCAAATACCATTAACTTATGAATTTGAGGATTAAGTTTCCAACACATGAACTAATTTTTGGGCCAAATTGATATTTATTGTCCAGAGAACATTTATTTTTTTCTCCCCTCCTCCCCCACCATATCTATGGTTCCCCTAAATTATGTGTAGCTGCTCCTTTGCTGGGTTTAAGACATGAGCTTGCTTTCACCCAAGCCTGGGTTTAGCTCCAGCCTCCACCAATGAGGGAAAACATTCGGCCCTTGACTCTCTGGGTTTGGCTAACTTTGCTCAGCATGATTTCTTCCATTGCCATCTATTTACCTTCAAAGGTCACAATATCATTGTTTCTAATAGCTGAGTAGAACTCTATTGGGATCCATTCATCCAGCGAGGGGCATCTGGGTTGGTTCCATAATTTAGCTATTGTAAATTGAGCTGCTATGAACATAGATTTTGCTGTGTCACTGTAATGTGCTGATTCTAAGTCCTCTGGAAAAATACCCAGGAGAGGGATAGCTGGGTCATGGGTGGATCCATCGCTAAGTTTTTGAGGAGTCTCCACCCTGCTTTCCAGAGTGACTAGACCAGTCTGCAGTTCCACCAACAGTGTGCTAGTGTTCCTATCTCCCACAACCCCTCCAGCATCTGTTACTGTTTAAATTCTTCATCTTTGCCAATCTGACTGGAGTGAGGTGAAATCTTAATGTACTTTTGATTTGCATTTCTCTCACTGTGAGTGATTTAGAACACTTTCTCATGTATTCATTGGCTTGCTCAATGTCCTCTGTTGAAGAGTTTCTGTTAAGCTCTCTAGCCCATTTATTGATTGGATTGCTTGTGTTTTTGGTGTTAAGTTTTTTGAGTTCTCAGTAAATTTTAGATATTAGCCCCCTGTCGGAGGAATCGCAGGCCATGATGATCTCCCATTCTGTAGGTTGTCTCTTGACAATTTTGACCAATTTCTTGGCTGAGCAAAAGCTTTTTAGTTTAATGGCATCCCACTTGATTTTTTACTTTAACAGCACATGCAATTTTGAGGGACATGTTGAACCACAGCAGTGGCCCATCCAAGCCAGCACGTAAAATCAGTCACAGTAATTCTCTCCATCACATTTTTCAATGGATTTGTCATTGCTGTTTGGGGCAAAACAATACTTTTCTATGCAAGGCTGTCCCCCAGCACTGCCCAGGATTTAACACCCTTGGTTTCTGTCCACTGAACACCCATGGTGGTCCTTGTCATTGCCACAACAAAGCCTGTGCCCACATGTTCTTGAACACCCTATGGGGCTGGTTCTGCCAGCTGGAGAACCACTGGTGCAGGTTGTCTCACCTTGTGGTAGTGCTGCCAAAAAAGAAACGACATCAGATTGGGTTTCCTGGTCTCGATGACCAGACGTCACGTGGACATTGCCACCATATAATCCAGGAGTTGGCAAACTCTTTCTGGAGAGGGCCAGATGGGAAATATTTCAAGGTTTGGGACTATATGGTCTCTGTCAGAACCATTCAGCTGTGCAGTGGTAAGAGGAAAACAGTCACAGAACGCACATGAGCGGATTAATGAATGAGGCTGTACTCCAGTAAAACTGTAGAGACGCTAAAATTTGAATTTCATATAGTTTTTATGTGTCATGAAACATTTATCTCCTTTTGCTTTTTTTTCTAACCATTTAAAATGTAGCTAGGTGTGATGGTACACACCTATAATGCTAGCAACTCCACAGACTAAAGCAGGAGGGTCCCAAGTTCTAGGCCAGCCTCAGCAACTTAGTGAGACCGTTTCTCAAAGTAAAATAAAAAGGGATGGGGATGTAGCTCAGTGGTAGAGGACCTCTAGGTTCAACCCCCAGCATTACAATGGGGAAAAGAAGAAAGAAAGAAAGAAAGAAAGAAAGAACTAATTTTAAAAAATGAAATGTAAAAACCATTCTCAGCTCTTGGGCAACCAGAATTTAACTCCCCTGTGCCTCATCCATCACAGACTCACTGTGTGTACAGCTGAGAATTGAACAAAGGTTTTAATAAGGGCTCTTTGAATTGAACCAAATGGGAATTGAACAAATATAAGGATTTCCAAACCTTTTTTATTTATCAGCAGAAACTTTTTGGAATTCAATCCAGTAGAATCCCTACTACTTGAAACAAATGTAGCATTTCATTGGCAAAATTTTACAAGTTCAAATTTATAATATTTGCATGTTTTGATGAACCAGATGACCGTATTAAGGTGCACTTTGATTAATCTGATCCAGGTGCTTAAAAAAAAGGGGAGAGGGAAGTTTCTGTTCTGAAGCAAAACCATCAACCACACCTAACAGTAGTTTGCATTCTTATTCACAAACGTACGTCAGATAAAATACACCAAAAACTTACAATAAGTGACAAATACAAAATTGTGGCCCAACATGTTGGGAACTGTGCTTTGCGCTGCTGGCCGCTCTGGCATGTTGAAGCCGTGCAGCACAGTTTTATGAGAGTGGATAAAGCGAGTCCAACTCTTTAAAGGATCAACGCTGGGGATGCGAGCTCCCTAACACTGGCATATTTGCAATAAATGCAAACTTCCTGCCACAAATTCCAGAAGCCTGAGTCCTCGGTGAGCACAAACAGGTGGTAAAAGGGAAGCCCAGCTTACTACACAGGTTCTCTCTGATAGACTCTCGCTTACTACAATTTTTCAATGGATGAAAAAACTAGCTTCTTAAATTGTAGTAAAATATATGTAACGGAAACTTAAAAACAATCATTTTTAAATGTAGAACTTGGTGGCATTAAATATTCACATTGTTGTGCAACCAAGTCCACGATCCATTGCCAGAACACTTTCATAGTTCAAACAAGCTCTGAACCCACTCAACACTAACTCCCGCCCCTCCCCAACCCCTCTTAAACCAGCCGGCTTTCTGTCTCCTTCAAATTGCCTGTCATAGGCTCCTCATACAAGTGACATCACACAGCATCTGTTCTATAGCTGGCTGACATCACTTAGCGTAATGTTAGGGCTCACCACTGTATCGTGCGTTAGAACTTCGTTACTTTTTAGGGTTGAAGAACACCCCATCGCAAGGATACTTCCATGTATTGATCCATTCATCCATCAATTGACATTTTGATTGTTCCCACCTTTCGCCTGTTCTGAATACTGCTGCTACGAACCTGGGGGTATAAATATTGAGTGCTTGCCGTGAGTTCTTTGGGAATGTACCTAGGGATGGAATTGCTGGACCCCACGCAGTTCTATGGATAGCTTTTTAAGGAACGTCAATACTGTTTTCCAAAATGTCTGCACCATGTCACCTTCTTACCAGGGGTGCCAGGTGCCCTTTCTCCAGATCCTCACCAACACTCGTTTTCTGGGAAGTCTGCTTTGTTGATAGTGGCCATCCCAAAGGGTACAAAGTGGAACATTTTACACCTGAGATTTTAGAGCATTCACAGCCCCCAAAGAACGTTCACCTCATTCTCAGTGGCTTTAGAGACCCTCAGAATGCAGTTTTCAAGGCCAGGGCTGGAGCTTGGTTGGGCCTTTCCTGGGGCTTGCATCCTAGGAGTAGGCCTTCCTTGGATCCATTCCCAGAAGCCAGTGAGGCGATTGCTGTCAAGTCAGAGCCAGGAGCAGGGAAGGAAACAGATGCCTGAGGCCAGGGCTGCAGGCCAGAGCCCTGGTGGAAAGCAGCCACCCCTCTCCCTTGCTTTGTTTCTCACCCCTTCCCCCAGCCCGCACGCTCCCAAGCAACCGCAGTGCGCAGTGAGACTTCATTTCCCCGTGCTCCCTAAGGGTTTCAGCTCCAAGGTCCTTCAAGCGATGATCCTGGTCTTAAATGTTTAACATCAACAGCAGTTTGGGATCAGTGAGATTTAACTCAGGTGGACACACGAACAGCTCCCAGGGGGTCCCAAGAATTCCTGCAGGGCCCCCTCACCGCACCCCCGCCCCCTTCGCAGCGGGGCACCAGCTCGCTCTGGCCACCAGACTCTGCAAGGCCACCGCTCTGCTCAAGCAGCAGCTGCCAAAACCTCAGGCTGATAAAGTTCTCCCCCCACTTCCCCAAGGGAAGGAAACTTCCCTTCACATAGTTCTAATCTGAGATGGCTCCTGTGGCCTCCCAAGTGCAGTTCCCTCCTCTAAGAACTCATATCAAATAGCCCAGCCGCCAGACTGAGCCGTCCCTCACGCTCCTTCCTGTCGCACCTCATGTCCCTCCAGCCTGCTGAGCAGCCAGGGCACTGAGCAGCCCTGACTCTCGATGGCTTCTCAGCTTCCCTGATGCTCCCTCTCTCCTTTCAACCACGTGTTCATGACCCTTCACCATTCTGGAGTGTTCCTAGTTCCTAGGGGGCACTGAGGACCCACATTTCCTCTCAGATATACCAAAGGGGCTTGAGGCCTCACAACCAAACTGGGCTCCCAGTGACAGGCATCTGAATCGGGCTGCAAATAACAGATGGTCCCTCTTCAACTGGCTTAAGCCAAAATAAAACTCTGTCCTCTCCCAGCAGTTCTGGGGCGGGTGGATTCAGAGGCTGATAATTGTCTTCCAAGACACAAGTGTTCCCATCTTTGTAGCAACATCCTCAGTTTGGACTGGTCCTCATAGTAGCTCCCAAAGGCACAAGAGGGCTGCCACCTTGCCGGTCATCACATGCAGAAACTGCTCCACCCAGTCCAAGGAAGAAGTGCTTTATGTTTTTCAGTCCTTTTTATGAGCAAAGATTTGCCCAGTAGCCCCCTGGACATCTCAACTCCCACTGTCCCTGACTGCATCACATGACTCAACAAATCACGGAGGAGAGATGGGCCACCGGGGTGTCACGCTTTTCCAGGCATTGCCTTAGACACAAGCACCCGTGTCAATCTGCAGGGAAGGGGATAAGCTGAAGCGTTTGTAAGGCAGAGGGCTGACTGGATCACTCCTGGGAATCTATTGTGTACTTGCTCTGATGTTGTATGTTTTACCCTTTTCCTTTTTTCACGTAATTCCTCTCCTACTTAAATATTATATTCCATGCAGAAGTACGTGCAGTAAAAATACGAAGGATTCCCTTCAGCACACTCCCCAGTTCCACTTCCCTCTCCAGAAAGCAGCTGACTTTTTTGCGTGAGGCTTTCTTCATGTCCCCTCTACAAATTGGCATATAGACGTGTGCACATTGCACACACATGCACGCACATGCACACACATGCACACATGTATGCACAAGCACACACATGCACTTGTGCACAATGCACACATGCATGCACATGCACCCACATGAATGCACATGCACATATAAGCACAC
>PVKS010026491.1:0-28594 GCA_004027875.1 Aplodontia rufa | reverse complement strand
ACTGGAGACTATTAATATGTGCTGAGGCTCCCAGCAAACAAAATAACTTGTAGGAAGTTTGCAGATATTGTGTGACCATTATCTGACACCCACATCAGTTTTCTTTCAGAAATATATATTTTCTCCAGAGACACTCAGATTATCAATATGCCCAAATACAATGTTGAATCTTCCTTTTCTGAATGTCAGAATCCATTTACCTGATGATTTCTGGTACTGCCAATAATTATATTTCTCTTCTTGACATGCTTTTCCTCCACTCTCACAGTAAAGAAGTCTTCTGCTGCTTGCCTTTATAGCCTTATGTTCATCTGTATTTTGAAAGTGTAGGACTTTGTGTTCCTTTATATTCCACTAGAGCAGCCTTTCCAGATTTAATAAATTGTGATTAAACTTATAGAAATTTAAATATTAATCTATTTTTGATGTATAAATGGGGGTCAGATGAATTCTAGATGGTATTTGCCCTTGATATAAATTGAACCAACCTTCTCTGGGTTCCTTAAGGGTGTATCAAGGTCATTCAAATTTATGAGGAGGCTCTGTATTATTATATGTTGTACATAGTCCTCTATTCTATATACATATATCTAATATCCTGCTGTTTTCAAGAATTGTACTTTCCAAGTCTGCAGGAAATAAAAGTATTGCATTAGCCCTGTGTTCTGATAGAGGTACTTTGACTTTTGAATGAGGCACAGTTCATTCTGAATCCCAGCCCAACAGCTTATTAACTGTGGAGTTTGGTTATGAAACAGATACCATAGATACCACAACCTGTTCATAATGTCTAAGGCCATATTGTCAAATAAGAAGTTTGCATTTAATATATTTAAACAATAGAATCAAGTCTGTGGACAAATCTGAGGGTGTGCATACACCACTTTGTTAGATAAAATCTTTCTTTATTTGCTGTCAGTCATGAAATGAGAATGGAGCTGTTACCAGCATCAGTGGGGAAGAATGACCTACTAGTGACACTTCCTGGTTAGAGCTTCCTGTTTTCACTCAGAGCCATGCCTCTCCTGCTCTTCAGGCCTGTGGGAAGTATTAGTATTGATGCAGAATTTTTGAGGTGATGCTGGATTCTCTGCTCCCATTGGCAAATTAAGTCTGTGCCAACTACAGATACCAGCAGCCAAAATAGCCTGCTTCTAATGTTTGCAGCTATTCCCATCTAAAACTGGTTGGCTGCAGGTTTCTGAGGTTGAAATAGTGTTAGCAGCTCTCCAGCTAAAAGCTGAGTGTTGCAGCTTTTGGTGTGGTGGAAATTCAACCCAGGAATTTGGTGCCAATCTTCTGGGTTCTTGTCTCATGAATTTGAAGAATAAAATCCATGGACAACCATGGATGGAGGAGTAAAAATGAGTATAATTTATTTATGGAAGGAGAACAGAGACTCCACAAGGCAGAGGGCACCTGGAAGCAGGACACCATCTATTGGAGGTCAGGCCAGGGGTTATATTGATTTGGGATATGAGCATAACTATCATTCATGCAAAGCAGGCATTGAGAAACCCATCTACATTATTGATTGAAATCTAAGCCAAACAGGCATTGAAACTGCGCACTAAAGTTATTGGTTAAAAGCTATGCAAAACAGGTAGCAATTCTTTCAAAGTTCCTATTTGTGTCCACTCCCACTTCTTAATTTTCCCCCTCTGGGATAAAAAGTTGCTCCCACAGTTGAGCCTCTTGATCATTTGCATATGAAGGCCCTGAGCCTATCCATTAAGGGCTCTCTATTGGCCAGCTTCTAGGTGTGGTTGAATGGGGTGCTGGGTCCTGTCTACCTAGCCATTATACTATCTTAAAACTGTCTCAGTATGGAATTTTCTCCATCACCTCTAGCATTGAAAGGTGGTGGGGGGGCCGGCATGGTGGCTCGGTGGTTATGGTGCTTGCTGGGATGCACAGGTATGTGGGTTCAAACCCAAGCCCCCACATACACAAGGAAGTCTGAAAGCAAAGAAAGCCATATGAAAAACTCAGTGAAGTTGATTCTCTCTCTCTCTCTCTCTCTCTCTCTCTCCATCCTCTCTTTAAAGAAAAATTTGGTGATACATCCAGGTTCTTACATACTGTGGTCAGGGGAGACATAGCTCTCAAATCTGGAATGTGATTGCTATGAACTGAAACATGCTGAAAAGTGTCAGATTTGAGGGTGAACTTCCCAAAATACCTATGCTTCAGTAATAATACTTCACTAATAACATGATGGCCCTCAAAATATTTGGTCATGTTATAAAATCAATTGCAACTCTTCTTTTTTAATGTAAATACTAAAAAATTTTATATTAACTTGTTCTTCATATTCTGTTTTTGTTTTTTTGTTTTTTGTTTTTTCAGGGCTGAGGACTGAACTCAGGACCTTGCACATGCTAGGCAAGTGCTCTGCCACTGAGCTAAATCCCCAACCCCCATCTTATTCTATTAACAATAAAATTGTTAGAAATACTGAGGTACCAGAAGAAAAGCAAACACATGTTAAGAAATTGGTGGGTAGGGAAAACTTTACGTCTGCAGAAAGGCATGCTATGGAATCTAGCAAGATGAACCTGTCACCCTGGCCTCATTTGTTCCTTGGTTGGATGTCACCTGCTGTCACTCATAATGAAGGCTCAATGGGATAAGCACCAGGGGAGGGCCTAAAACCCTACCCAATCAATAGCATTCAGGTAAGAACCGTCCAATCCCCTGCACAGCCAGCAGGGAAGGGGCGGCACCGCAGTCAGCTCAGCCTTTCCTCTCTAGCCCGCCATTGTTGCAGTGAGCTACTGGGCTTCTTTCTCCAGCATGCTTAGAAGTCCTGGACCCCTTGGGAACCTGCCTGGATCCATAGCCCGCCATTTCTGCAGTCAGCTACTGGACTCCTCCACCATGCCTAGGAGTCCTAGTATGTTCTGCTCGGCAGGTGCTGAGGACCCCTTCGGAGCCTGCCTGGTTCTGGAGCACCAGGACATGGTGAGTATGCTATGGCCTCTTGAGCCTGGGGAGGAGGTGAGAACAGGAGCTGAATACATTGCAGTCCTGGAATGTGCAGGCTTAGCCCTCCGTATTGCAACACCCACTAGTCCCAGTGGCCACCCAGCCCAGTGCAGCCTGCCCCTTACTCTCAGGGCCCTTAGCAAGGCCTTTTGTCCTTGGGGCAGTTGTGTGGGAGCCCAGCGTACCCCCAGGGTGTGTGGTGATTGGTGGATTGCAGAATCACCTCTCCACATGGGGTTTTTCTACATAGCTGTGTGCTATTGGGGACTGGCTTCATCCTTTCTTTGATGATTTGCACGCCTTTTTTTTTTCCTCTACTACTGGAGATTGAAATCAAGAGTATTTTACCATTGACTAAGTCCCAGGTGATTTTACTTTTTATCTGGAGACAGGATCTGAGTTGCTGAAAAGATCCTTGATGTGGTTGGATTTATGTGAATCTTTCCATCACACTTAAGATTGCAATTTTTACTTACATGTGGATTCATCAGTGGACTTTGTTTATCCAGTGATTCTTTGTTTTTTGTGTAATATGATATATTCATAATATACCTGTGTCAGGTAATGATAGATACTCATTTTTCCTCTTTTAATTCAAAGTTTCTTGTCTAAATATGTGTGTGTGTATTTAACTTTGGGGATCAAGGTTAGAACTTTTGTTTTGGTTCCTTCTACCATTAAAATTAAAGCATGGAGGCTGGGGCAGTGGCTCATCAGTTGAAGCACTTGCCTGGCATGTGTAAGGACCTGGGTTCGAATCCCAGTACCATATACATAATAGTCAGTGAAGCAAAGGCCAGATTAAAAAAAAATGGATTCTATCTTTTTCTTTCTGACTCTCACTCTTTCCCACTCTTAAAAAAAAAAGTAAGTAATGGTGAATATTTTCTTAGCACATTATTGTTATACAAAATATTGGGGTTCACTTTGACCTAATCATACAAGCATGAAATATAATTTGCTGTAGTTTAGGCCACTTTCCTCTTCTACATTGACCATCCCCCTTCCTCCTGGTCTTCCTTCTTTTTATTTATACATTTTTTTAAAAAAAATCACTGCTATGTAGATAAAAGTGAAATACACTGATATATATTTATATATTAACAGTAATTTTGATGAGAAGGTATAGATTAATTTGTAGGAAAATGATCATCTTTGTAATGAGCTTTATCTACAAATGTGTAGAATTGAGTTTTTTTTTTTTTAAAGAGAGAGGGATAGTGAGAGAGACAGAGAAAGAGAGAAACAGCTTTATTTAGTTTTTCACATGGCCTTAGTTGCTCCAACACTCAGTTGTGTACGTGGTGCTGGGATTTGAACCCGGGTCCTTGTGCTTCCCAGGCAAGCACCGAAACCGCTGAGCCACCACTCCAGCCCCTAGAATTGAGTTTTAAATGTGTTTTTGTATATTTTTATTTTCTCATAAGTTTAACATTTTCTTTTATGAACATGTATATGTGTGAAATACCACAAGCATGTAATATATATATATATATATATATATATATATATATATATATATATATATTATAAAAGGACCAAAAATGTGCCTTTCCCCTATTAACCATTTTTTCCAGGTTATCTTTTATTCTTACAAAATGTACATTTTCTTGCACCATCTCCATAAGTTTCAAGTGCTTGGATAAACACTGGTGTATTATTACATGTTATGATAATTTGTGCTACTGCAATTTCAGTAAGTCTGTTTCTAGTGGGGGAGTATTATATATCTTCAAAAAGAACAGTTTCCACAAATGATGACAATTTAAACTCTGTCTATGAAAATGCATTTTTCACATTTTCAACAATACTATTTAAGTTTGTCTTTTATTGTTTTTTGTATTTTAATATATTCTTTTTTTAATTGAGAAATTTATTATTGAACAACCATACATAATTTTAACAAAATAATATAAAATGTGTATAGATTCTGGATATTACAATTACCCCCAGGAGTGCCCCCCAATTACTTACCCTTATCTCTCCTTTCCCCTTCCCACAATATCTCTAAAAAAGGATTATTCTTAACTAGAAAAAATACACAGTGCATATGACATATTTGGCTATGCTCAGAATACATGCCCCTATTGCTTCTGTCTATTCCTTTGACCCCTGGCCCCAGAAGAGAAAAGGAAAAGCACATTGTTGTTGTTGTTGTTGTTGTTGTTTTACTATCTGCATGTTTTAAAGTTTGTCTTTTTAAAGAAAACATTTTATTAAGGAGTTGTTATCATACAATCATAAATGCATATACAGTAGCAGTCTAATATGCATTAAATCTTAAGAATGACCCCCCAATCACTGACACCCCAGTCTCTTTATTCTTCAATATTTCACTACTACAAATGATATAAATGCTCCAATTATGAATTTTTCCAAATTATAAGGATAAGTATTATTTTACTTCTCAGGGGTGTAAAGAGTGTGGCATGTTGGCTTCATTGTTGATTATCTCCCTAGATTCCTCCCTATTCGCCCTCCTTCTCTTTTATCCCATCTATCTTCCTCCAAATATCTATGGTTGCCCTACATTATGTGTAGCTATGCCTTTGTTGGGTCTAATACTTGAGTTTGACTACCTTTCACCCAAAACTGTGTTTAGCTCTAGCCTCCACAAATGAGGGAAAACATTAAGCCTTTGAGTTTACATTTGCCTAACTTGGCTCAGCATGATTTCTTCCATTGTCATACCTTTACCTTCAGAGGCCACAGTATTCACAGTATTGGTATTTCTAATTGCTGAGTAAAATCCCATTTTGTGTGTGTGTGTGTGTGTGTGTGTGTGTGTGTGTGTGTGTATTTCACAGATTTTGGATTCATTCATCCAGTAAGGGGCATCTGGGCTGATACCATAATTTAGCTATTGTAAGCCTACCTGCTGTGAACTTGGATTTTGCTGTGTCATTGTAATGTGCTAATTGTAACTGTTTGGGAAAATACCCAGAAGAGGGATAGCTGGATCCTATGGTGGGTCCATCAATCAGTGTGAAGAGTTTCCTAACTGATTTGCAGTGTGGCTGGACCAGTCTGCAGTTCTGACAACAGGGTGCTAGTGTTCCTATCTTCCTGCAACCCTTCCAAAATTTGCTATTGTTTATATTCTTCCTGTTTGCTAATCTGACTGAAATTAGGTGAAATCTTAATGTACTTTTCATATTCATTTTTCTGATTCAAAGTGATTAGAACAATTTCTCATTTTTTCATTGGCTTGCTCAATTTATGCTGTTGAGAAGTTTCTATTTAGCTCTTTGGCCCAAAAATTGGATTGTTTGTGTATTTGGTGTTAAATTTTTTGAGTTCTTTGTAATTTTTTTATATTCATTCCCTGTTGAAGGGCTCACAGGCCATAGTTATCTCCCATTCTGTATGTTCTCTCTTGACATTTTGATTCATTTCTTGATGAAGCAGAACCTTTTCAATTTGAAGGCATCCCACTCATTGCATTTTGATTTTAATTCTTTCATTTTGGGAATTTTGTTGAGAAAGTCTTTGCTTACTCCCAAATGCTGAAGCATTGGTAATGATTTTTCTTCTAGCAGTTGTATGGCAGTTGGTTTAATTCCTGGTGCCTTGATACACTTTGATTTGACTTTTGCAGAAGGTGAATGAGAAGGATCCGATTTCAGCTTCTGCAAATATCTGTGCACTTTGCCCAGCACCATTTGTTTAATTAGTTTTCATTCCTCCTTATTATATTTTGAACCCCTTTGTCAAATATCAAATGTTTAAAGATTTGAGTTTGTCTCAAAGTCTTCTATTCTGTTCTATTGGTCATCAGTCCTATTTTGGTACCACTACCTGGCTGTTATTTTACTACAACTCTGTATAGTTTTGGAACTGGACGTGTCAAACAACCTGTTTTGTCTTTCTTGCTTAGTAATGTTTTGGCTATTCTGGGTTTCTTGTTGTTCCAAATGAATTTGAGAATTCTTTTTTTTTTTCCTCATTTTTTATTAAGAAATTTATTATAGAAGAACCATACAAGTTTTTAAACAAAATAATATAAAATGTGTATATATTCTGGATACTAGATTTACACCCAGGAGTGCCCCCCCAATTGCCCACTCTTATCTCTCCCTTCCTCTTCCCACAATATCTCTAAAAAAGTATTATGTTCCATAATTTTGCACCTTATCTGGATTTAACGCATGATATTAGATGACCTCTCTCAATGGCCGGGGTCTAGTTTCAGCCTCCACAAATGAGCGGAAACATTGGACCATTGGTTCTCTGGCTAAGCTGATTTTACTCAGCATAATTTCTTCCGTAGCCATCTATTTACCTTCAAAGGCTGCAATATCATTGTTTCTAATTGCTGTGTAGAATTCCATGGTATAAATGTACCACATTTGTAAAGAATGACATTGGTATCTTGATGGGGATTGCATTGAATCTGTGTGGTGCTTTTGGAAGAATGGCTATTTTAAATATTTTAATTCTGTCTCAGCAGGAGCATGGAACATCTTTCCAACTTCTCAGGTCTTGTGCAATTTCTGGTTTCAGTGTTGATAATGTTCATTGTAGAGGTCTTTTACTTCCCTTGTTAAATTAATTCCCAAGTGTTTTATTCTTTTGGAGTATATTGTGAATGAGATTATATCCTGATTTCCTCTGCCTTATTATTATTAGCATATAGGAAAGATATTGATTTATGGGTGTTGATCTTGTAGGCTTCTACTTTGCTAAATCTGTGTATAAGCTCCAGCAGTATTTTGCTGGAGTTTTTTTTTTTTTTTTTATTCTCCCATTACAGGATCATGTTATAAGCAAAAAGAGATAGTTTGACTTCTTCCTTTCCTATTCTTATCACTTTGACTTCCTTGTCTTGCTGATGCTCCAAACAGGGTCTAAAGAACTATGTTGAATAAAAGTGGTGAGAGAGGACAGCCTTATCTTGTTCCTGAGATTAGTGGAAATGATTTCAAATTTTCTCCATGTAATATTAAACTAGCTGAGGGTTTGACATATATAATTCTTACATAGTCAAGATAAGATCCTTTGATCCCTATTTTCTCTGCAGTTTTGAGCATAAGTGCATGTGTTGGATTTTATTGAAGGACTTTTCTGCATTAATTGAGATAATCATATGGTTTTGGTCCTAAATTCTGTTTAAGTGATGAACCACATTTATGAATTTGCATTATGTTGCATCAGCCTTACATCCCAGGACTGAAGCCCAGTTGATCTTGATGAATTAGCTTGTTGATATTTTTTTGAATGCTGTTTTTGAGAAATTTATTGAGATTTTTAGTGTAGAGGTTCTTCAGGGATTTTGGTCTGTGGCTTCCTTTCTTTTTATTTTTTAAGAGAGAGAGAGAGAAATAGAAAATCAGTTTTATTTATTTTTTCATGTGCCTTTCATATTGTGTGTGTTTCCAGGCCTTCACACATTCCAGACAAGTGCCATAACCACTTAGCCACCACTCCAGCCCAGTAGTTTTCTTCTTTTGATCTGTCATTTTTGGGTTTTGGTATCAGTTTTGGTCACCTCATAAAGAGTTTGGGAGAATTCCCTCCTTTTCAATTTCATGGAATAGCTTAATAAGGAGAGGTATTAGCTCTTCTTCATAGTTGTGGTAAAACTCAGTGGGGAATCCATCTGGTCTTGGGCTTTTCTGTTTTGGAAGACTTTTATTTGCTATTTGGATTTCAGAGCCTTTTATTGGACAGTTTACAATTTCAATGTCATCCTTTGTAAATGTTGTACTGCCTAGAAATTTGTCCATGTCTTCCAGATGATCTGATTTAGATGAGTGGAGTTTTTCAAAATATGTTCAGATAAACTCTTTGATTTCAATAGTGTCAATGTTGGTCACCACAAAATTTGTTAGTGACTTTGTTGATTTGCCTTGATTATTTCCTTTTATTTATATTAGCTATGGGATCTATCAAGTTCATTTATTTTTTCAAAGAATCAGCTCTTTGTTTCATCAATTCTTTTTATTTTTTTTATTCCAGTTTCACTGATAGAAGTTTTGATCCTGATTATTTCTTGTCATCTGCTCCTTTGGTCTTAGATTTTTCTTCCTTTTTTTTTTTTTAACAATTTGAGGTGGACCATAAGCTTATTTGGGATCTGTCCTGATTTTTGGTGTAGGCACTTGGTGATATGAATTTTCCCCTTAATAATGCTTTCATGATATCCCAGAGGTTTTTATGTTTTGTCTTCATTTTCATTCTCTTTCAAGAATTCCTTCATTTCTGCTGCCATGACTTCTTGGATCTATTCCTCATTTAATCAGGTATTATTCTCTCTCCATGTATATGTGTGTTTTCTGTGTTGATATTTACTGTTAATTTCTAGGGTCATGGCATCATGGCCTGATAGGATACATGGAATAATATCTACTATTTTATATTTGCTGAGATTTCCTTTGTGAACTAGAATATGATAATAGTTGCAGAAAGATCCATGTTCTGCTGAGAAGGCATACTCAGCCAATTTGTGGTGGAATATTCTGTAGATATCTGTTATCTCTGTTTGATTTATGGTGATTTTTTAGAGTGGAGATTTCTTTGTTGTTTGTGTTTGCTTTCACAATTTGTTTATTGGTGACAAAGGAGTGTCAAACTCTCCTAGTGCTATTGTGTGGAGGTCCACAAGCACTCTTATGCCATGGAGTAATTTTTCCACATAGTTGGGAGTGTTTTTGTTTGCAGAGTGTGTGTGTGTGTGTGTGTGTGTGTGTATGTATATATATAATCTTCCTGTTGTATTATTTCTTTTACTAGGATATAGTGGCCTTCTTTATCTCTTCTGATCAATTTGTTTGAAATCCATTTTGTTGGATATAAGAATTGAAATTCTATCTTGATTTTTTTGGCCTATATGCCCGGTACATTTTTTAATATCATTTCACCCTGAATTTGTGGATGTCATTGGCTATAAGGAGGGTTTACTTTAAATAGATGTTGTTGGGTTTTGTGTTTTTCATTAAATCTGCTAATCTGTGTTTTTTGATTATTGTATTGAGACTATTCACATTCAGTGTTAGAGTAGTTATATGATTGCTGTTCATAGTCATCATGTCTTATTAGTGAGTTCTGTGTTCTTATTTCCACATCAAATTTGTAGCTGGGTTTTGCTGGGTATAGTATTTTGGACTGCATGTTGTTGTCATGCATGTCATTCAGACATTGAAACATGTCTTTCCAGGATATTCTTGCCTCTAGACTCTAAGTTGAAAAGTCAACTGAATGTGATTTTGCATTTCTCTCTTAGTATTCTTTCTTTGATTTCCCTGTTAAACATTTTGCATATAATGTACTTTGGTGAAATTCTCATTTGATTTTGCCAGTTGGGGATCCTGTGCAACTCCTGAATGAACATTTCAAACTCTATTTTGATATGGGTAATTTTCATTTAACTATTTCATTGAGATGTTCTTTATACCTTTTGTTTGTGCTTCTCTTTCTTCTTGTATCTCCATTACTCTTAGATCATTTCTTCTGATTTTATCCCAGACATCTTGAAAATTCTGCTTATGTTCTGTGAGGATTTTTTCTTTTTATCATCTGTACACTGAAGTTTACTCAGCTTATCTTCATTGTTGGAAGTTCTTTCTTCCAGATCTGAGGTTCTATGTTCTGTACAGGTTAGTGATTTATTAAAATCTTCTCATTTTTGTTCTGATGTGATTGACAGAACATTTTAGCTCTAATACTTCCTTTATCAGTATATTTCTGTGATAATAGAGTATTTCATCTCTTGAATTTTCTCACTTAGTCCTTTCACTTATTCTTCTTTGATTTCATTTTTTGTTTTAGTAATCAAATCATTAATAATTATTTCTGGATTTTCATCTCACTTCCTGTCTGTGTGATCCTGGGCTCAGGAGTTGTGGGCTTAGGTGAACCTTTTCTATTTTGATTCCTCATTTTGATAATTTTCTAATTGAACTTTGAATACAATTTTCTTGTGGTGAAGTTAGGCAGGTCTGGAGGTACTTATTTGCAGGTCAAAGGTTGGGTCACCCACCACCCTTCTCATGATGATCACTTTCTTCCAGAAAGCAGCTTCAATCTGGAAGCTCATTTGGCTGTACTTTATGGATCTAGGCCCTAAAGCATTGACTCAAAATCTGTTCAGGGTGCATTGCAGCCTGTTGATTTATAGATTAACAGTAGCTGGGGTGCTTTGGTGAGTCCTGGGATTCCGTGTTTGGCCTGAATTGATCCCCTGCACACAGTGACAATACCTGGACCCTTTGTCAGCAACTATGAGCCCAATATATCTGTGTCTGGCAGGAATGGACTGTGTCTGGGAGGCTCATGCAAAGTGGGTGGGTTATTTGGGATTGGGGGTTAACTGCACCTGAAAGCCCTGGTCCTTTGGCCTGGTTCTGTTGCACAAAGGCTGCTGGGTTCAGCTCTGGTGGATTTCCCATGCAGGTGTGCCATGAATGGCTTCAGGCTCCTGACCTGAGAACTCCATCTGGAACACAGTCTGCTGGGGTCCTCTCAGGCAGGGTTCCTGGGTGGAGGTGCCCTGTGTGGCTGAAGGCTCCAGAGCTGAAGCCTCAGTCACTTCTCAGTGGCTGCTGGCATTGATTTCCATGGGGTTCCTGGGCAGGTGTGTCCTGCAAGGCTGTGGGCCCTAGAGTAGAGACTTCTGTCCATGCTTGTAGGGTTGGCTCCAGTGATGTTCTTGGGCAGTCCTGTGTGGCTGTGAGCCCTGGTGCAGAGTTTGCCATCTTCACACAGAGGTTGCTGGAGTTGGCTCTGGTGACATCCTTTGGTGGAGGTCTGTTATCTTACTTTTGATGCCTAGGTCAAAGAAAAGAGAAGACAATCTTTTATGACCATAATTTGAGCAATGCCAGCAGTCAATAGATGCAAGAATGATTACTACAAACTCTGGAAAGAACATTGTGACATTCATCCTTTGTCAAGATACTTTAAACATTATAACTATTATACAGTATAATATCAATGCTTTAATGTAATTTAATATTTATGGCAGCTCAATTTACTATAGATTAACTATGGAACCTACTCAGATGCCCCTCCATCAATAAGTGGACTGAAAAACTTTGGTACATATAAATAATGGAATTCTACTCAGCTATCTGAGAGAATGATACTATGGCATTTGCAAATAAATGGATGGAGATGGGAAAACTTATGCTAAGTGAAATATCTCAATCTTAGAGACTCAAGGGCTAAAGGTATTTTTTCTGATTTGTGGAAGCTAGAATACAATTGGAAACAGTGTGGTAGTTGGCTAAGCTAATAACAACCTCAATATGTATGAATTTTTCCACAAACAGGAGGAATCTTGCCTAGGATTCTGGGAAATGTAGGGAGTGGGGGAAGGATATCAAGGAGATCAGAAGGATGGAGTATGGTGGAATCAACTCAGAGAGAAACCTTCCATGAGAAGTCCATTTAACATGGGGTTTTAGTAGGGGGAAATATGGAACCATGAAGAATCCAAGGAGGGAAACCATTGAAATGGCATCAGCCTTGGCTTCCTCTCTCATTATACATTTGTTCTTAATCATTTGAAATGACTCCCTCCTAATTGTAAGTCCATATTTAAGAAATACAAAAAGGAGAAAAAGTAGGAAAAATAATTTTAAATAAAAATAATAACACAAATTTAAACCTGTCCAGTACAAAGTAAAAAGCAAAAGTGAAAATAAAGTGCAAGAATTATGGAAACAAATAGGAAAGCAGTTAATATTAAATGATGAAAGATTAATTTCATTAAAATCATGATAATACACGTGGATATGCAAATTCAACATTTTTAGGTGCAAATCTCAAAGTCTTTTTGTAGAAACTGTGTGGTGTATTTTACTTCCCTGGGATGCTAAATAATACTCATACAGGCATTTAAACTAGAAAATTCAAAAGAATTATGTATGTATAGACATCAATGTCTGTTATTGGAAAAAATGCAGTGCAAGTAAAAGACAAGGGAATGGGGTGGGGTGGGGGATATCTTGGGTAAGGATTGGGTTCAAGTTATGTTGAATATAAATGCAAATTTATGAATGTGCAACAATGCCTTCATTTTGTAATACATGGCTTTATATATGTGTGTGTGTGTGTGTGTGTGTGTATGCATTCATGTATGCATATGCATACATGATGAAATTATGCTCAGATATTAGAAATAATGTTTAATGGTAAATGTTTAGAAATGGAGAATATCATGGTAAGTGAAATGAGCAAAACTCAAACTCAAAGGTTGAATATTTTTGTTTCATTTCTGGAAGCTGGATTAAAATAAAAGAGGGAGGGAAGTATAAAGAACCATTTAAATATAAATTAATAGATGAAAGGGAAGTCTAATAAAGGAGAAGGGAGGAAAGATGAGAGGGAATAAAGGGAGGGGGGAGCAAAGTATAGTTTGCATCTCTAGGGTAGTAAGTAATTCACATAATAAATATGAGAGCTTTAAAAATTTTTCAAAGGTAGATAGCTGACAAAAGGGACCAAATACTGGGAGGAGGGATAGGGAAGTGTTTGGTTGTGATATTTTCCATATTATATTATATTTTGTGCATGTGTGAATATGCAACAATGAATCCCATCATTATGGTACAACTATAATGCACCAGTAAAAATATGGCAAAAAGATGTATATTGTAATCCTTAGAGGAGCCAGTAAAAATCAAAAGCTATGTCATTTAAATACTGGTAAGAAATTACACTCAATAGAACTGGTATTTATTTAAGAATGTGCATAGGCCCTGTAATGTTCATGGTGTGAAACAGGAAGTAACCCACATATTTTTCAATACTGGCATGTGTTCCACAAAATAAAATATTGCTCTGAGGGTGGAGTACATACCTTCATCAAATCTCACAAATGTTGTATGCTGAGATAGCTGGAGCTAACATCATATATATTATATGATTTCAGGAAAAATAAACCTATGGTTGAAAAAGAAAAACAGTAACTTGGGAAGGAAAAATTTGGTTGTGAAAATCCACAGATACTTTTCTTCAGATACTACAAATAATCTGTGCTTAAAATAAATAAGATTTTCTAGGCATCTTTGTCAAAAATGCACACTTAATGTTTGTTACATTCACTATGTGTTAATCTAAACTTGCCCAAAAGTAAATAAAGTGTGGCTGGGCTGGGACAGTGGGTAGAAATTTGGAAGTAAAAAGAGGACATAATTAGCAGATTTTAGTGACAAGTACTTTCGGGTATATATTGCTAGTCACTTTGTTTTATGTATTTTAAAAATTCATGCCACAAACCATTTGCAACAGCATAACTGAGATAAATACAAACACACACACACACACACACACACACACACACACACATATATACACACATATATACATATATATAAGCATATGTATATATGCTTTATATATATGTGTGTGTGTGTATGCATTCATGTATGCATATGCATACATGATGGAATTATGCTCAGATATTAGAAATAATGTTTAATGGTAAATGATTAGAAATGGAGAATATCATGGTAAGTGAAATGAGCAAAACTCATAATATATATATTATGTTATATATATAACATAATATATATATTATGTTACCAGGTGTTGAACCCAATGGCACTTAATCATGGACCCACAACCCCTGCTCCATTTTTTATTTTTATTTTTTTTATTTTGAGACAGGGTATTGCTCAGTTGCTGAGGCTGCCTTTGAATTACAATCTTCCTGCCTCAGCCTCCCAAGCCACTAAAATTATAGGCATGTGACAATGCACCTAGCATGTTAATCCTTTGTCAATCATGTTATGAGAAATTTATTATTGGTGTATCCTGAGCAAGGGTGATTTCTATTCCTTTATTATACATGTGTTTACTTTGTGAAAATACATGAAACTTCACATGAATACCTCGGCATGGTATGGATGTCCACACAGGGCTAAATCCCCATCCAATGATTGCAACCACCTGCTTCCTGACCTGCAATGAGATACTGAAGTGGGGCAGAACTCAACAGACTTTGACTCAAGAACTAAGCAAAAGTGTTAGCATGTTTTAAAACTTTAATAACTATAACTTTGGATCAGTAGCATTAGCACTTTCTGCCCCTAAGTAGCATAATTTTGGACCTATAAAAGTGACCCAAGTCACTACAAACCCCTACACAATCTTGCCAGGATGGAGAAAACCTGCTATGGGGACCCCTCTTACACTGCAAGAGTTTTATTTCTTCAATAATTTAGCTATTGTAAATTGAGCTGCTATGAACATAGACTATGCTTTATCACTGTTATGTGCTGATCCTAACTCCTCTGGAAAAATACCCCTATAGTGTGTCCAACACTAATTTTTTGAGGAGATGCTGCTGCTTTTTAGAGGGAATGTAGCAGTCTATAATTCCACTAATGGTATTCTAGTGTTCCTATCTCCTCCCAACCCTTGCACATCTGTTATTGTTTAAATTCTTCATCTGGAATGAGGTGAAATCTTAATATAGTTTTGATTTGTTAGAAGAATTGAAGACCATGATTATCTCCCATTCTGTAGGTTCTCTGTTGATGGTTTTAACCAATCATTTGGCAAAGCAATAGATTTTAGTTTAATGTCATCCCAGTATTGATTCTTCTAGTTTATTGATGAGTTGTGCAATCATAAGTATATATAAATGTGTAAATGTGTATAATGCAATTGATCCTAAACCATAGTTTTCCCCAAATCACCCACACACCAGTCTCGATTCTTCTATATCATTACCCTATAACAGATATAAAAAACCTCTCTCTCTCTCTCTCTCTCTCTATATATATATATATATATATATATATATATATATATATATACATATATATATATATATATATTTCCAGAATCAATTGACTACATATTATCACTAGAGGGGGGGTTAATGTATGCTACATTCTTGATTGCCTCTCTAAATCACTTTGTCTTCCCACCCAACCCATCCCTCTGCATCTTCCTCCCCCTCCTCTCTACATGTCTATGGTTCTCCTAGATTATGTGTCACTGTGCCCTTGGTGGGTCCAATACATGAGTTTGATTATCTTTCACCCAAGCCTGGGGTTAGGTCTAGGCTCCACAAATGAGGGAAAACATTCAGCTCTGGATATTCTGGGTTTGGCTAATTTCACTTAGCATGATTTGTTCTGTTGCCATTCATTTTCCTTTGAATACCACAATATTGTTTTTTCTGATAGATGTGTAGAACTCCAATATATTAGAACTCAGTGGGAAGAATCACAGGCCATGATTATCACTCACTCTTTAGATTCTCCTCTGACAGTTTTGATCAATTCTTCATTGAAGAAAAGGTTTCTAATTTATGGCATGCTACTCATTGATTTTTGCTTTTAGTTCGTTCTCCTAGGGAGTCATGTTGAGGAAGTTGTTGCCAATTCCAATATGCAGAAGTGTTGTACTAATTTTTTTTCTAGTAATTATATGGTAGCTGATTTAATTCCTAGTTATTGATCCATTTTGATTTGAATTTCTGAAAAATGAGAGGTAAGGAATTAACTTCTAAACAGAGGTGTCCAATTTGTCCCAGTGCATTCTTTGAAAAGGCTGTCTCTCCTCCATGTTATATATTGAACCCCTTTGTCAAAGATCAGATACTTAAGATTTGTTGTTTTGCCTCAGAGTCTTCTGTTCTATTCCATCGGTCTTCTTCCCTATTCTGATGCCAGTACCATGCTGTTTTTGTGAACAGAGCTGTATAGTATAAATTTAGATGTGTTATTCTGAAATCACCTGTTTAATTTTTCTTGTGTATTAATGTTTCGGCTCTTCTGGTTTTCTTGTAGCAAACAAATTTGAAAATTGGTTTTTGCATATCTGTAAAGAATGACATTGATATATTGATGGGGCTTGCATTGAATCTGTATAGTGCTTTTGGCAAAATGGCCATTTCAATTATATTAATTCTGCCTAGAAAAGAACATGGAATGTCTTTCCATCTTGTCACATCTTCTTATTTCTGTCTTCGTTGCTTGATAATTTTCAATGTAGATGTCTTTTTTTTCTTTGCTACAATGGTTTGATTTTCTTTGAATATGTATCAATTAGTAGGATGGTTGGATCATATAGTAATTCTTTTTTTTTTAATTTTTGAGCAACCTTACAAGATTTTAACAAAATAATATAAAATGTGTATAAAATGTGTATATATTCTGGATATTGCAATTATCCCCAGGAGTGCCCCCTCAATTGCCCTCCCTTATCCCTCCCTTCCCCTTCCCATTATAACTCTAAAAAAGTATTAGATTGTAAAGCATTACATCTTATCTGGATTTAACTCATGTTACTAGACCAACTTTCTCATTGTCCAGGGTCTAGTGCCCACCTCCACAGATGAGTGGAGACAATAGACCCTTAGATCTCTGGGTTAAGCTGATTTTACTCATCATGATCTCTTCCATAACCATCCATTTACCTTCGAAGGCTGCAATATCATTGTTTCTAATTGCTGTGTAATATTCCATGGTATAAATGTACCACAGTTTTTGGATCCATTCTTCCTGTGAGGGACACCGGGGTTGTTTCCATAGCCTAGCGATAGTAAATTGTGCTGCTATGAACAATGATATTGCTGTGTCACTGTAATGTGCTGATTCTAAGTCCCCTGGAAAGATACCCAGGAGTGGAATAGCAGGGTCGTATGGTGGAGTCATCCTTAATTTTTTAAGGATTCTCCATATTGCTTTCCAGAGGGGCTGTACCAGTCTGCAGCTCCACCAGCAGTGTGTTAGTGTGCCTATCTTCTCCACAGCCCCTCCAGCATCTATTGTTGTTTATTTTCTTCATCTTTGCCATTCTTACTGGTGTAAGGTGATATCTTAATGTGGTTTTCATTTGCATTTCTCTGATTACTAATGATTTAGAGCATTTTCTCATGTATTCATTGGCTTGATCAATGTCCTCTGGTGAGAAGTCTCTATTTAGCTCTTTGGCCCATTTATCAATTGGGCTGTTGGTGTTTTTGTAGCTTACATTTTTGAGGATTTTATAGATTCTGGATATGAGACCCATATCTTTCTCCTTGCACAAGAATCAAATCAAAATGGATCAAGGAGCTTGGTATTAAACCAGCTACGTTGCAACTGATAGAAGACAAAATTGGTCCAACACTTCAACATTTGGGAGTAGGCAAAGACTTTCTCAACCGGTCTCTGAAAGTGAAGGAAATAAAGTAAAAAATCAGTGAATGGGATGCCATAAAGCTAAAAAGCTTTTGTACTGCCAAGGAAACAATCAAAAGAGTCCAGAGGTTTCCTACAGAAATGGAGAGTATCATGGACTATGATTCCTCAGTCAAGGGTCTCATATCCAGAATCTGTAGATGTTTTTTACTTCTCTTTTTATATTAATTTCTAAGTGTTTTATTCTTTTTGAGGATATTATGAATGGGATCATTTTCCTGATTTCTTCGTCTGTTCCCTAACATTGTTAGCATATAGGAAAGCTATTGGTTTATGTGTGTTGATTTTGTATCTTGCTATTTTGCTAAATCTATTTATAAGTTCAAGCATTTTTCCAGTAGAAGGTTTTGGATTTTCCAGATATAGGATAATATCATCAGCAAAAAGGGATAATTTGACTATCTGTCTTCCCATTTTTATCCCTTTGATTCCTTCTCTTTTCTGATTGCTAAGGTTTCAAGGACTATATTGAATAAAAATGGTGGAAGCAGACACTTTTGACTTAGTCCTGAGTTAAGTGGAAAAGCTTTGAGCTTTTCTCCATTTATTATTATAAAAGCTGAGGGTTTGACATATATGACCTTCACATCATTATAATAAGTTCCTTTGATCTCAATCTTCTCCAGTGTTTTGATGATAAATGGATGCAGAATTTTCTCAGTGGTCTTAACTGCATCTATTAAGATGGTCATATGGTTTTTGTCCTTAATTCAGTTTAAGTCTCATTGAAGTTGCATATGTTGAACAAGTCTTGCATCTGTGGAATGAAGCCTGCTTGATCATGATTAACTAACTTCTTGATGTGTTTTTCTTGTTATTGTTGCTGTTGTTGTTGTTGAATATGGACTTACAGTTAAGTGAGAATCATTTCCCCATGGTTCTGTGTTTCCCAAAAACTCATGTGTTAAATGGACTTATCATGGATGCCGGAGGTTTCCATCAGAGTTGATTGCCCCAAACACCCTCCCTCCAGTATCCTTGATCTCCTTCCTATTCCCTCCCTCCTACCTGTCCCCATCCCTAGGTCTCCAGGCATCCTAGGCAAGGTTCCCTCTGTTCGTGTAAAATTTCATACATGTTGAGGTTATTATTAGCTTAGCCATGTATCATAACGTTTCCGGTTGCATTCTAGCTTCCAAAAATGAGAGAAAACATTCAGCCCTTGAATATCTGAGTCTGGGATATTTCACTCAGCATTATTTTTCCCCTCTCCATCCATTTGGATGCAAAAGCCATAATATCTTTTTCTCTAACAGCTGAGTAGTATTCCATTATATGTATGTACCAAAATTTTTGAATCCACTCGTTGAGTGAGGGGCATCAGTGTTGGTCCCATAATCTGGCTATAGTAAATTGAGCTGCTCTAAACATTGATGAAGCTTTATTTCTGTAAGATGCTGATTCTAACTCTTTGGGAGAATGCCCAGGAGTGGGATAGCTGGTCTTGATGTGTTTCTGAGTGTGGTTTACTGCACATTTATTAAATATTTTTGCATGGTTATTTTTCAGGGGTATGGTTTGTTGTTTAATTTTTTATGTGACTCTGTTGAGTTTTGGTATTGGCGTTATGGTTGCTTCATAAAATGTGTTTGGAAGACTTCTGTCCTTTTCAATTTATTGCAGTAGCTGAATAAGGAAAAGTGTTAGCCCCACCTCATAGGAGTGGTGAAACTTAGTGGGAAATATATCAAGTCATGAGCTGTTCTTCTTTGGAAGGCTTTTAATTGCTCTATAGATTTTGGTGCCTTTTATTGGGCTGTTTACATTTTCAAAATCTTCCTGCTTCAATTTGTGTTGCATGTATATAGAAATTTGTCCATGTCTTTCAGATTATCTAATATGGAAGCCTACAGTGTTTTAATTTATGTTCCGATACTCTGTTAGATTTCCAAAGGATCAGTGATGATCACTCCCTTTTTGTTGGTGATTTGGTTGATTTGCTTCAATTTTGTCCTTCTTTTTGTGAGACTGGCTAGGAGTCTCAATTTTATACAGTGTTTCAAAGAAACAATTACTTATTCCATTGATTCTTTTTATAATATTTTTGTTCTTGATTTTATTGATTTCAGCTCTGGTTCTGAGTATTTCCTGTGTTCTACTAGGTATGGGATTCGTTTGTTCTTCCTTTTGTAGGGATTTGAGGTGGAGCATAAATTTATCTATTCATGATGTCTTGATTTTTTTAAAAATTTTTAAGAGAGGAATGCAGCGAGAGAGAGACAGAAAGACAGAATCAAGTTTGTTTAGTTTTTCATGTGTCTTTCATTGCTCAGACACTCTGTTCTGTATGTGGTGCTGGGCTTTGAACCCAGGTCCTTGCGAATGCCCGGTACATGCTGTAAAAGATGAGCTATCACTCCAGCACCCCCTGATTTTACATATAAACACTCAGTGGCTTGGTGGGGTCTAGCTGCAGGGTCCTCTGGGTGTCCTGTGAACCTGCTGGTCCCAGGACCAGAATCCTGGGCACATGAAACTATGGGCTGCTTTTTGGGTTCAGGGTCCTCAGGGTGTTCACTTGCCTGTTGTGGCAAGGTGTGATCCTGAACAAGATCAGTGGGTGGCCAGGTTTTGGGCACAGAGTCCTCAGGGACCCCACTTCTGCCAGTTTTGGTGGAGTCCTTGTCATGCTTGATGGCGGGGCAGGGTCCATGCATGTGATTTTCAGAGGTGTCCCCCATGCCTCGGGGCTGTTGACTTGGACACACTCAGTGCTGGGTTGGAGTTGGTGTGCAGTTCTTGCCTTGTTTTATTTTCATCTGTTGTGTAACCACTAAAATTTCACATTTACATGTGGCTCATGTTTAATTTACAAGGATAGTGCAATTGTAGGAGGATGTCTCCTCTGGCAGAAATCAGGCTTAATTTCTTTCTTTTTTATTTTATTTTTTTAAAGAATGAGGGACAGTGAGAGACAGAGAAAGAGAGAAACAACTTTATTTAGTTTTTCACATGGCCTTAGTTGCTCCAACACTTAGTTGTGTACGTGGTGCTGGGGTTTGAACCCGGGTCCTCGTGCTTGCCAGGCAAGCCCCGAAACCGCTGATCCACCTCTCCAGCACCTTTTTTTAAATTTTTATTTTTGAATAACCATACAAATTTTTAACAAAATAATATAAAATGTGTATAGTTTCTGGATACTAGATTTATCCCCACAAGTGCCCCCCCCCCCAATTTCCCACCTGTATCCCTCCCTTCCCTTACCCACAATATCTCTAAAAAAGTATTAGGCTATATAACATTACACCTTATCTGGATTTAACATGCTTAATTTCTTAATATCTTGGTATAGCTTTCATCTAAATAGATCATATATTGGAATATTGGGATATCTTCCCCCAACTCTAGTTTCAGTTCCTTGTGGACACATCATTAATCAGCCATTTAGGTTCTAGTGTTGAAGGGAAAGGCAAAGATGACTCTTGTTCATTGTGTCCTTGGTGTTGTGAAACTGTTCAGAAGAACTAGAAAGATTGTCCCAGTGAATTTTCACAGATATTTTCAAGGCAAAATTCACTTCATGCAGATTCGAAGACCCAATATAGTTTCTTATGGTGGAGAAAGCTATCCAGTCCCTAAATGAGCATAATACTTTTGAAAGAATTTACCATTTGGTAAGATAACCTGACATGGCCCATAAGTCAAAATTGTTTGTGTTCCACTCAGCAGTGCCCATGATGTGGTCATTTTAGAAAAAACATACATTCACTAATTTCATTCTGTATTTCATATACTATGAATTTTATCAGGAATATTTCAAAGATTAAAAAAAATTTCTAAGATGGAAGATACAGATTAGCTTCCACAAGAAAACTTGTAAACTAAGGCTACCTTTTTTTGGTACTGATATTTAATATTTTAGGCATATGTATGAATTTCTGTAGAACAGGACAACTCCAGATATTAGAATAATAGTTTCCCCAAAAACATTGGTATTCTATGAGACTATGAAAATTCAAAGGTCTCATTTTTCTTTTTTTAGTATTTCAACATAGTCTTACGTATAGGAGGGACTTGTTGCTGCACATTCATGAACACATGCATAACATTCATGAACACATGCATAATGACAGAGCAAGCCAAGGCTAATGCCATTTCATAATCTCCCCCTTTTGGGTTACCGCTGATCCTATGTTCCCCTTACTTTACCCCCATATTAGTTGGGCTTCTCATGGGAGTTGAATGTTTCCTACTGGGTTGATAAACCCACTACTCCCTTCCTCCACCTGTCTCGGTATCCCTCCTATTCGCACTCCTCCCTGCCCCCTCCCTTCAGGACCCTATAAAATAATATTGGTGAAAGCATAGTTCTCTCTGAGGAGTTTCCTCTGCTAGTGTCACATTCTGCTCTTATGAAGCATGGAAAGGATCTTCTACAGTAAAAGAAGCTGCAGGTCATTGAAAACTGGGGATACAAAGGTAAATGTGTTTCCAATGTTGATGGAATGGGAAATTTGATGACTTTTTGTGAAGGTGTAATTGTGCTGTGGGACCATTTCTAGCCAGTAAAGTGTACTGAAATCAGATTTGTGTAATAAGTAACTTTCTTTTAAAGATGCATTTAAATATGGGGAAATCAAGGAACTCAAAGATTTCATAGAGGACTTTTTGGCTGTCCTTGTCCCCTATGCTGAACCAATAATGAGGACAAGGTTTTGATTTTAAAAAAAAAGTTGTTTTGCTTTGCTGATGAAGGAGAAACACAGGGGATTCCTGTCCAAGAAGCTGTGTTTCTAACAGTCCTGGGGCCAATGGACCTTTAAAGAAGTGATCATTAGATTATGCTGTATGTCCTGTCAGCAGTTGTAATTTACTTGTCTTCTTGAAGGACAGCTATTTCTTAGATCATATGATGCCAGCCTTGAAGTCTTTTCATTTCTTCATTATGTGGTGCATGAGCTGAAGGAGAGATAATGAGCCAAGGAGAGGAATTAGAATAATCTTATTTCTCCCATGGTTAGAAAGGAGGAGAGGGATAAAAGAAAGGAAATAGGGAAAACAAAAGTCAATTTTAAAATAAATCACAGTGCCAGCACATCAAGTGTTATATGCGTATCATGAAGTTGACCCTTGTTACATTTCCATCCCTGTCACCCTTTATGAAAAAATTGGTGTCTCTACATCTAAGCTGCTTTCTGCTGAAACTGGGTGATAAAGGGTTTCCTGCAATGGTAGGAATTTACCTGCTGTATTTTTTGGGGAGGGTTATAAGAAGGGGGTGGAGAGGCTCGGTAGCAACCTGGAAGAAGCAGACTCTTATGTAGTAGTAAATATTTGACTGATTGTTGTACTGTTTGAACCTCAGTGCAAATATTTTTCTTTTTTCTGTTTTGCTATTGCCATACATTCCACTCTCCTACCATATTATTAGGGTGTTTCATATCCTATCAATTTGTGGGCTGAATTTAATACTGGATCTATAGATACCCTTTTGAGGAGAGCAATTGGCAAACACCTTATGTCATAATTTAGCTACCATTTTTAAGGATTTACATATATTTCATGTTTTCCATGTAGACTGGGGTCTCCAGGATGCATGTAACTTCTATTAGATATTCAATTCTTTGCTCACTTGTTGGATCACTTCTGCAATAAGTAGTAGTCCATTTTCACTTTGCGTTGAGGGCAGGAGTTTATATCTTAGAATCAGCTCCTTTAAGAGAACTCCAGTTATTTTTGAAGAATTTTCTATCCTAGTGGCATAAGCCTGACCCATTCAGATAAGGTATTTAACAGTAAATATTTTCAGGTAACCATGACAGCACATTTGGATAAACTCTATTAATCACTGATCACTAGAGTTTTACATATTGAGGCTTTGTGATAGACTGTCCCTTATTCTTGTGATGGCTTTGTATGCAAAGACACAGTTCTGATACACTTTCTGGATCATCCATTGGGAGCACAACACTTTGAATTGTGTCTTGATAATATTTACCTAGGCACTCTTCCCATAGTGAGCACTCTCATGGTCTATCAAGAGCTGGTGCATGCATCAAACAGAAGGATGAGTCCATGGAAATTCTATCTCCTCTTGGCAGTGTTATTCTAAAAGTCAAACTCCATTCTTTCCCCCTCTTTTTTCCTCCTCAGTATAAAATTGATTTGTGTTGCTCTGATTCAAAATGAGGTTTTAAGGCCATTATAAAGAGGTGTTCTTTCTGGATTTTTTGGTTGCCTTATCAATAATTGGCTGTTCTTGACCACCTTTGTGTCAATCATCTTGTGACTAGGCAGTGCATAAATACCACCTATTTTGCTATGTGTGAATACCTTATATTAATGTGAATATTCTCAAATGTCCTTGTCCGTAACTGCAAGGAGTCCTCTTCTTTCTTGGTTGTTCTATGTGCAAGCTATATCTTTAAAGGATATCTTGAGTCTGTGTTAATGCTTACATTTTTCTCTTTGGTCAGTCAGAGCTGTCATCAGAAGAATTACCTTGGCTTTCTGCGTTGGAGTTGTAAATGAAAAAGTCTTTGGTTTTCATGGTTGTTGTTCTGTAGAGTAAATGAAACTTGGTAAAAAGTCTCCAAGCTCTTTGAACCATCATATTGTATTAGTCCATCACCATAAGTGGGCAATAAGGTTGCTTGTTTTAAGGTGGACACGGTTTCTCTTAAGGTTGACATTTGAATTTTTTAAGAGGATGGCTTGGAGTCTAACTTTCTTCACCATGGTCATTTGATATTTTTCCTTCAGTTTGAGCAGAACAGGACTTGATGAGGATCAAATCAGTAATGGATTGTTCTTGAGTGGGTTTTTCAAACTCTCATTATAAATCACAGGTGACAGTCACACTACAAATGCAGAAAGATTCTTCTTTTTCTGTGTTTCAAGCTGTTCTGACACAGAATTCTGGTTACAATATGTCCCTAGTGTATGTAAATGAATTTCAAGGACTGTACCTTGGTTCATTTCTGTGTATAGTTTTAACACATTTTATAAGTCAGGCAGGCCTAGAGCAGGGGCTGTCATGATGCTTTGGATTAATTTCTCGAAGAAAACTTGGCCTTCTTTTGTTAAATCAAATGTTGTAGTTTACCTATTAGTCCAAACTTAGGGATTCAAATATGACAGGATGCTGACTGGTTTAGTCAGATTTTTATTGCTAGTTCCAAAATTGGGGGGGGGGGCGGGCTTATGGATTCAGAGGTCTCAGTCCACAGATGGCTGATTCCATTCATCAGGGCCTAGAATGAAACAGAACATAATAGCAGAAAAGTGTGATGGAGGAAAGTAGCTGAGAACATGGCACCAAGAAGCAGAGAAAAAGATTCACTTGACAGGGGTAAAATATTAACCCCAAATCCATGCCCCCAGGCTCCCATCACCTTCAGCCACACCCTAATTTATTATAGATCTTATCCAGTTATTCTCTATCATAGAATCAACACACTGATTAGGTTAAAACTCATGATCCAATCATTCAATGTCTAAACTTTCTTGCTTTTTCTCACAGATGAGCCTTAGGAGGACATGTTACTACCTAAATCATTACATTGACATTTCCAGGTATCCACATAGCTTTCCAGATCCTGGCTTCTTTAAGGATCCTGATAGCCTGCTTTTGTTCTGATATCAAAATTAAGCTTCATTAGCTAATCTGGAATCTCACATAGGTGATTTCTTTGCAAATAAAATAATTTTACTGGATACCTCATTCACATGATGTGAGGTGGTTTATAGCAACAATATTATTTGAAAAATAGAGTTCATAGATGGGATTGACTATAAGTATATCATCCTCAAACAACAAAATTATTTCTTTATCCACCTTTAACATTCACAGTTTACACTTTTGATGACTTTCATTTAAAAGAACAGAAAGGATTTTAATTTCCTTAGGTAAGAGTCCAGCAAAACTGGATGGTTACTGAAGGAACAGAAATGACACCGTGCTGCCAGGTCACCGGAGAAGTTCCAATTTATTCAGAAACCAAACACACTTATATAGAGCCCAGTAGTCCCAGTTGCCAGGTACCTGTTGGGTAAACCCAGTTGCCAGGTATCTGTTGGGTAAACTCAGTTGCCAGGCACCTGGACTGGGGGAATGCAGAAGAGAAACAGGAAGTACCTCATGGCCTTATGTTCCCCCCTTTTCCTTCAATGGGAATGGGGTCGCCAACTCTCTCTCTAACTACTTCCTGCTGACATGGGGCGGCGGGGGAGAGGGAGAAAGGTAAGGGAGGATGGCCATGATAAATTCCCAAAGTAAGTCTGCATATGCGGTGATTTCTTCTGGGGTGAAGTTTATGAAGGTTCCCTGAGCCCAGAGATCAGCGATCTGTTGTGTCCATTGAGAGCGAGTAGAAACAGGTGCCATCAGCCACAGGTCATCTATGAGGGACTGTAGGAACAGTTGCCATCTATGTGAAGGATGGTTAGTCATGTCAGCAATTGGTGAAGAGTTCCCGCAAGAAGCTAGTTGGATCTTCAGTGGCCAGGAACTGGTAATTCCTAAGCAGAAGCTGGTTAAAGGTTTGATTAGAAATTTTTCCTACCTGAGTCTGGAGGAATTTGATGAGGCAGGACAGGAACAAGCAAGTTAGGAATATGATAGTAAGTGGTCCTAAGAGGGGCCAGAGCCAAGTTAGGAAGGGGTTCTGAAGAAAGGAAGAAAAAAGATCAGTCTTTGAGGAGGGTTGAAGGCTGGAGGCTAGGTCAGTGAGTTTAATGATATTTTGTTCAACTAGGCCAGATTCACTGATGTACTAGTAACATTCTTCCCTTAAGAAGACACAAGTGCCCCCTTTTTCCGCGGTCAGGAGATCTAAGGCTCTCCGATTTTGGAGAGTGATTTTGGCCAGGGAGGTTAGCTGTCTCTGTAGGTAGGAGAGGGACTCTGCAGTGGAGGTGAGAGTCCCCTCAAGTTTGGAATTAATGTCTGTGGTGGCCCATAGAGAATGTCCAAGCGCTCCTCCCGCTAGGCCCGTTGCGACAGCTGTGTAGGCCAGGGAAATACCTACGATGATGGGAAGAAAGGCTGCCCATTTTTGTTTGAGGGGTGGGTGAAGGAGGTAGGATATTTCTGAGTATGAATAGAGGGTGAGCTGAGGAATTAGTGTGATGAGGATACAGGGGGTGGAAGTATTGAAGGGAAGGGAGATAAAAAGTGTTCCATTGCACCAGAAGAAGGCTCCGGCGGGAGCGGGAGTGGAGGTGGTTTGTGTGGAGTTAGTGTCACAGTGAAAGGGTGTGCTAGGCCAAGTAGTTGAGGGCCTGAGGAAGCAGTGGTGTGGGGGCAGGGTATGGTTATTTTGATCATCAGTTTCCCACAAGGGAACCTTGTCTGGGAGGTTTAAGGGGTTAGGCGGGGCAGAAGAAGAAGAAGAAGGGAGAGTGAATACAACGAGGGGGACAGCCGCAAGAAGCGGTCGGGTGAGAAAGGCACAAAGAAAACAGTCTACAGGAGAAAGGGAAGGGATGGATTGGTTAAGGAATTTGAGGGTCTCTGAGAGGATATGTATCCAGGTGTAGAGGGGCAGATTTGAAGTGGAAGAATAGGATGGTGATTCAATGGCCGAGGAGAGCTGCTCTTCTTTATGTAAAATATCAGTGGAAATGTGAGTGATGGAGATGCCCACGGAAACATACTCTCGTGAAATGTGTATGGTTCCGCAGGGGGTGGAGGAATGCGAGTTGCAGTACCATGCACCAGTGATTCCCGTGGCCCAACAGTTGTCCCAGGGGTCTCGGATGTTGAGCGTATAGGATGATTTTGTCCAATATAGAATGCCTGTTTTTGTGGCTCGTGGATGACTGAATCCATCAGAGGTGTGGTGATGGCATGACCAGTAGGGGCAACCATAATATGTGGTTGGCCACTTGGAGCAGTCCTGGACTGTTTGGTCATAAAGGAAACAGAGATAAGATTTGGAATGAGATGATTGTTGTAAGAGATAAGAGTGAGTAGACAGCTGGAGACTGATGGCCTCTTGGCAGCCGCTTGGAGAGCAGTCAGCTGTAGCAACTAGTTGTGTGAGTTGAGTATGTTGATAGGTATATGTCTCCCTGGCCTTGAACCTCCAAACGTAGGAGTGGGGGACTTGGGAGGACTTAGAGTGAGTAGGGCAGGGAATAAAAAGGAGGACAAGGCAAAGCCGGAAGGGATTCATGTTTCTGGGATGGAGGGTAAAGGTGGAGGGCAAGAGATGCGGAGTTTGAGGGGGTTAGTGGGATGAGGAAAGCACTGCAGGTCGTTTGAGGTTGAAGAACTCGGGTGACAAGACGGGTCCTCCGCCGTTGAGGGTGGTTGCTCTGTATATGGCTTTAACCTAGAAACATGAACCCAGGGTGTAACACAATTATTGGGCATAGTCAATTTAGCCGCTGTGGGGGTACAGAGGATAACGGGGTATGGCCCCTCCCATTTAGGGGTTAGAGGGGTTTTCTGTCCAGGGGGATTGAGGAAGACCAATTGGCCTGGATGAAGGATGAGGCTATTTTGTGTTACAGTGGGATCT
>PVKS010026490.1:0-28596 GCA_004027875.1 Aplodontia rufa | reverse complement strand
GAAACTGTATAGTGTTTTTAGTAGAATGGCCATTTGAACTATATTAATTCTGCTTAACCAAGAGCATGGAATATCTTTCCATCTTCTCAGGTCTTCTGCTATTTCTGTTTTCAGTGTTTGATAATTTTTTCTTGTAAAGGTCTTTTACTTCTCTTTTTAGATTATTTATCAAATATTTAATTCTTTTCAAGGATACTGTGAATGGGATCAATTTCCTCATTTCCTCTTCTGCCCTAATATTGTTAGTGTATAGGAAAGTTATTGATTTATGGGTGTTGATCTTGTCACCTGCTACTTTGCCAAATCTGTTTATTAGCTCTAGCAGTTTTCTGGTGGAGTTTTTTGGATCTTCCAGATATAGGATCATGTCATCAGCAAAAAGGAATAGTTTGACTTCCTCTCTTCCTATTCTTATCCCTTTGATTTCCTTCTCTAGCCTGATTGCTTCAGCCAGGGTCTCTAGGACTACACTGAATAAAAGTGGTGAGAGTGGACAGGCTTCTCTTGTTCCCAAGTTTAGTGGAAATGCTTTCAACTTTTCTCCATTTAGTATTAAAATAGCTGAGGGTTTGGCATATATAGCCTTCACAAAGTTAAGTTACTTTGATCCTATTTTCTCTACAATTTGAGCATAAACGGGTGCTGAACTTTATCAAAGACCTTTTCTGCATCTACTGAGATGATTATATGGTTTTTGTCCTTAATTCTGTTTAAGTGATGAATCACATTTATTGATTTACATGTGTTGAACCAGCACTGCATACCTGGAATGAAGCCAACTTAATCATGATGAATTATCTTCTTGATGTGTTTTTGAATGTTGTTTGCTAGAATTTTATCAAGGACTTTTGCATTGATGCTCATCAGGGATATTGGTCTGTTGTTTTCTTTTTTGATGTGTCTTTGATGGGTTTTGGTGTCAGAGTTAACAGTTACTTCATAAAAAGCCTTTGGGAGAGTTCCCTCTTTTTCAATTTCTTGGAATAGTGCAATAAGGAGAGGTGTTAGCTCTTCTTCAAAGGTGTGGTAAAACTCAGTGGGGAATCCATCAGGTCCTGGGTTTTTCTTCTTTGGAAGACTTTTAATTGCTGAATGGATTTAGGTGCCTGTTATTGGGTTATTTAAGATTTCAATTTCATCCTGTGTCAATTTGGGGATGTTGTATGTGTCTGGAAATCTGTTTGTGTCATCCAGATTATCTGATTTAGAGGAGTAGTTTTTCAAAATATGTTCTGATAAACTGCTTGATTTCAATGTGGTCAATGGTGATCACCCCATTTTTGTTGGTGATTTTGTTGATTTGTTTTGATTCTCTTCTTCTTTTAGTTAAATTAGCTAGGGGTCTGTCAATTTTATTTATTTTTTCAAAGAACCAGCTCTTTGTTTCATCGATTCTTTCTATTGTTTTGTTTTTGTGTGTGTCTTCTCAATTTTCTTGATTTTGATCTTAATTATTTCCTGTCTTCTGCTGGCTTTGAGATTAGATTGTTCCTCCTTTTCTAGAGATTTGAGGTGGAGCATAAGCTTATTTGTTAGGCACTTTTTTTTTTTTTAAAGAGAGAGGGACAGTGAGAGAGAGAGTAAGAAACAATTTTTATTTAGTTTTTCATGTGGCCTCCATTGCTCCGAGACTCTGGTGCGAACGTGATGCTGGGGTTTGAACTTGCATACTCATGCATGCCTGGTAAGCACCCTAACTGCAGAGACACTGCTCCAGCCCCTCTCTCCTGATTTTTAATGTAGACACTCAGTGCTATAACATTTCCCCTTAAGAATGCTTTCATGGTGTCCCAGAAGTTTTGATATGTTGTGTCTTCATTCTCATTCTCTTCCAAGAAATCCTTAATTTCTATCCTCATGTCTTCTTGGATCCATTCTTCATTTAATAGGGTGTTATTCAATCTCCATGTATATGTATATTTTCTTTGATGATTTTTGCTATTAATTGTTAGAGTCATGGCATCATGGTCTGATAGGATACATGGAATAATATCTACCTTTTTATATTTGCTGACATTTCCTTTATGAACTAGAATATGATCTATTTTGGAGAAGGATCCATGTGGTGCTGAGAAGAAGGTATAGTCTGACAATTTGGGGTGGAATATTCTGTAGATGTCTGTTAAATCTGTTTGATTCATTGTGTTGTTTAGACTGGAGATCTCTTTTTTTTATTTTTTATTTTTGAACAACCTTACAAGATTTCAACAAAATAATATAAAATGTGTATATATTTTGGATATTGCAATTACCCCCAGGAGTGCCCCCCCAATTACCCTCCCTTATCCCGCCCTTCCCCTTCCCACTATATCTCTAAAAAAAGTATTAGGTTGTAAAGCATTACATCTTATCTGGATTTAACACATGCTAATAGACCAACTTTCTCATTGTCCAGGGTCTAGTCCCCACCTCCACAGATGAGTGGAGACAATCGACCCTTAGATCTCTGGGTTAAGCTGATTTTACTCATCATGAACTCTTCCATAGCCATCTATTTACCTTCGAAGGCTGCAATATCATTGTTTCTAATTGCTGTGTAATATTCCATGGTATAAATGTACCACAGTTTTTGGATCCATTCTTCCAGTGAGGAACATCTGGGCTGTTTCCATAGCCTAGCAATAATAAATTGTGCTGCTATGTACATAGATGTTGCTGTGTCACTATAATGTGCTGATTCTAAGTCACCTGGAAAGATACCCAGTAGTGGAATAGCAGGGTCATATGGTGGACTCATCCCTAGTTTTTTGAGGATTCTCCATACTGCTTTCCAGAGGGGCTGTACCTAGACTGGAGATCTCTTAATTCGTTTTTTTTTTTTGCTTTGATGATCGATTGGTCTATTGATGATAGAGGGGTATTAAAAGCCCCCAGTACTATCATGTTGAGGTCCACTAGTAAGTGGTTTTATGTACTGGAATAATTTTTCCACATAATTGGAAGTGTTGGTGTTTGGAGAGTATATATTGATTCTTAAATTATATGGAACAAGAAACAAAAAACAACACAAAACAAAAAGCAAAAACTGGCAAGATAGTTTGAAATTTCAGTCATATCATGGGGTCATTACAAAAATGGAGTTCACTCCCACCAACTACTCAGTTTATAGCCATGAGGATCTATGCCCCACCAATAAAAATGCAAACCAATATGGAACCATGAAAAAAATACAGCTACAAGTTAACTCCTTATAGGATCAAATAGCTGTCTTCATCTACCTACTAGAGGAAAAGAATGTCTGCTTTTGGCCAAATGTGATGATGTAATCTAAATTAAAACCAGTGGAAATAGATTTCAACTGAAAATTCAGTTATTCAGTTAGAATACCACATTTCAAGTGCTTATCAGCCATGTCATAACTCACTAGCACATCAGATATAAAAATATTTTCCCTATTGTAGAAAGTACCATTGGTACTATAAAGCCATAGAAGTGGCAAAAATTCATTCCTAGGGGAAGATGAAAATAGAAAAAAAATTATAAAAGTTCTAAAAGATGTTTTTGTCTCCAATTTTTAATCACTGCTTTTCTTTTTATAATTTTATTGATGGTGCTACTTTAAAATATATCTGAACCTTTATTTTTATTCAGGCATAGTGATACCAACAGATCAAGGGAGGACTTTCATCAAACAAACTGTTAGCTGCAGTTCCCAAAGTCACACGGAGCAGTGAGGAGTCAGAAAAAATAAGGGGAAAGCATGCAACAACCTTTATTGTGGTTTTCCTGAAATAGATAAGGCAGGGCAAGATGAGCAGACTAAAGATGGGCTAGTGTGGATAATTTCAGAAGGCACTGGAACATGGTGGCCATCCTTGCTTACCTAATACCTAGTCCCTGGGGGTAAAGGAAGTGGAATGTGGCATTCCAGAGTAGGAAGTTTGGACCTTGAGTTCTGGATTGGTTCATTTGCTTATGAAAAGGATGCTGTCAGGTAAATCTTTCACTATTTCTTTTTCTTTCTTTTTTTTAAAGAGAGAGAGACAGACAGAGAGAGAGAGAGAGAGAGAGAAACAATTTTTGTTTAGTTTTTCATGTGGCTTTCATTGCTCCAATACTTCGATACTTCATTGTGTACATGGTGCTGGGGTTTGAACCCAAGTCCTGCATGCCAGGCAAGTGCCAGAATCACTGAGCCACTGCTCCAGCCCTTCTTTCAATATTTCAAAGACTTGACTAGTCTCAGGAGAGATAGGCCCCAGTCAGCAAGGACCCAGATGCCATACCATCAAGAATACAGAAAATAAGAATATACAGTTAATATGGATCCATAAAATGTGCAAATTTTTAAAATTTTTGACGGTTTTTAAAAGTTTTGATACATTTTAAAATTCATGACCTCAATCAAGCTACTGAACATAACCACTTAAGTCTTTTTATAATTCCTTCTTCCCTTCCATTGTCTTCCCTTGACCCAGGAGACTGCTCATCTGTTTTCTGTCACTATAGATTAGTTCAGATTTTCTAGAATTTTATGTAACTATAATTGTAAAGTATGTATTTTTTTCTCTGTAATCAACAAAATGAAAAGGGGACATATAAAATGGAAAAATTATTTGCATACATTATTTCTAATGAGAGATTGCTATTCAAAATTCAAAAGTAACTTAAACAATTCTTTTATTTCAGAAAAAATATTTAAAATATTAACCAGTTTAAAATGCAGCAAAGGATTCAAATAGCTATTTTTCCAAAGAAGACATACAAATGGCCAAGAGGAATATGAAAAGGTATTCAACATAGCCAATTATCAGGAAAATGCAAATCAAAACCACAGTGAGATGCTACCTCCCATCTGTTAGGATTACTATTTTTAAAAAACACAAGGATAAAAAGTGTTGGCAAGAATGTGGAGAATACACATTTTATATTGATTTGTTAAAATCTTGTAAGTCTGTTCAAAAAATAAAAATTTAAAAAAAAAAAAAGAATGTGGAGAAAACAAGACCCTTGTACACTATGTGCAAGGAATATAAATTGGTACCACATGGAAAGCGGTATGAAGTTCCTTAAAAAATAACATAAAAAATAGAGCTTTTATCTGATCCAACAATCCCAATTATGGGTATACATCCAAAGGAACTGAAATAAGGATCTTAAGGAGATAGCTGGACTACCATGTTCATTGCAATATTATTCATAGTAGATGAGATATGGAAGCAACCTAAGTGTTTACAAACAGATGACTGGATAACAAAAATGTGGCATATGTCTACATTTTATATGTGGCATATTACTCAGACTTTAAATAAGCAGGAGCCAGGCGTGGTGGTGCACTCCTGTAATCCCAGCAGCTCAGGAGGCTGAGGCAGGAGGATTACAAGTTCAAAGTCAGACCCAGCAACTTAGCGAGGCCCTAAACAGCTTAGTGAGACCCTGTCTCAAAATAAAAAGTAAAAAAAAAAAAAATGGTTAGGGGATATGGTTGAGTGGTTAAGCACCCCTAGGTTCAAACCCTGGCTCCCCTTCCTCTGGAAAAAAAAAAGGAGACAATTCCTGGCATTTGATACAACATAAATAAACCTGGTGATCATTATAAGTGAAATAAACCAGACATAGATGGACAGATCCTTCGCTATCCCACTTACATGAGGAAACATGTATAGTTCCATAGGTCTACTTTATGGCACAGTCCATTGTTTCCCATATGACCCCTCCCCCTGCCACCAAATATCATTTCTGATCATTTAATTGTATAAAGGGAGAAGATTTTTATGATACAAGAACCTTCAGAATAAAAGACCCAAAGAAACAGGAAAGACTGTATTTTTATCCTAAGTTTGATGAAGACGTGCATACTTGTGAAGAAGGGTTAGACAAAGGATGTACGACTATTAAAACCTAATGGGAATAAAATGGGGGGACTTAGCAAGTCACATTTTCTCAGATTTTTTTCTCTTTCATTGTATGTCTTCAGAGATAAGAAAATTCCTTTACTCCTAGTACAGGGTGTTCTATTAGTCCATTTGCTATTGCTAGAACAAAATACCCGAGCCTATGCAGTTTTAGAAGCTTAATGTCAAAGACAGAGAAAGTCCATCTGTTTAGCTTCTGGTAGGAGCTCACTTGAAAGTGTCCTAACATGGTGAACACAGCCTAGTAGGAGTACATGCAAGAGGGAATGATCACATGACAAGATAGGAAGCCAGAGACCAGGGAGAAGTCAGTCTTTCTTTTTTATAGAATTTTGCTCTTAAGAGAACTCACTGTGTGAGACCAGCGTTTCCATCCCTTCTGAGGGTGATGTTCCCAGTGACATAATTACCTCTCACCTTGCCACACTGAGGAGTAAGCCTCCAGCACATGAACGCCTGCGGGACATATTCCAACATCCATCCACACTATAGCATTTACATGCCTCTCACCCGAGGGTATTAGGACCCCCTAGCAGGTGGTCAGAAAATTCTAAGTTCTACCACCTACTGCAGAGGAAACGGAAAGTTTTTCCTATGTTTTATGGCCTGTTTCAGAGGAGAAAGTCAGGAGGATATCAGAAGCCTTCCAGCTTCTGAGGTTTTCTCCATTTCTTTCAGCTTAAAATATTCATATTTTGGGTAGTATGTTCTGAGGCCCCATCAGTTGACATGCTTTCAAGTGTACTAATTTTTATATGGTGTCTAATCCTCTGAAAATCCTTTCCAGAGAATGTTTCATCTCAGACATTGTAGTTTTTAATCTCTAGAAATCTGATTTTAAAGTCTTTTTTGATATTTAGCATATCTAATTAACATGCTAAATCTTTATCTTCTTGAACATATAAAGTCATAAAACTGTTTTAAAGTCCTGATCTGCTAACCCATCCTTTATATCATTTTTAAATCTGTTTCGATTTTTCTCTTTTGAGTTGTACCTTCCTGCTTCATTGCATGCCTGATAGTCTGGGGTTTTGTTTTCAATTGGATGCTAGCCATTGTGAATTTTACCTTGTTGAGTGATGGTTATTTTTGTAATCCTATAAATATCTTGAGCTTTGTTCTAAGATATAGCTAAGTTACATGGAAACGGTTTGATCCTTCATAGGCTTGTTAAATTTTTTTGGCAAGATTGGATCAGCCTTTAACCTAGAACTAATTTTACCCACTACGGATGCAAAACCTTTCAGAACATCTACCAAATATTCCTTGAAGTATGAGGCTTTTTCCATTCTGACCAAAGGGAACGTACATTACTGCTGTCCTGTTCATTTTCTGAGGATAGTTTTCAGTAACCTTTTTATGTGCATTTTCTCTCAACCGGGAGAGTTTCTTCTCACATGTGCACCAATCAGTGCTCAGCAGAACATGCAACTAATCTCCAGGTGTCTTCTCTCCCTCCCGCCTCCATGCGTGAGTGTCCTCTCTGGAACTCTTCCCTGCAAACTTGGGCTGCCTGGACCTCTCTGGACTCTTCACTGTCTCTCATTTTCTCCCCAGCCCAGGGTTACCAACAGGCTCCAGCTGGGTTTTCCCTCCCCCAGTGCTGATCTCTAAGCCTATCACGTCAAGTTAGAGAAATCACAGGATTCTCCTTCTTCCTCACCTTCTCTTAAAATCACTATCCAGTGCTGCCTCGTGGCCAGAGTCTGAAAACTAGTGCTTCTTGATATTTTGTCCCGTTTTCGACCAGAGGTAGTCCATCTAGGCTGAAATAGATGTTGCCTTTTACAAATTTTCATACACAGTAAAATGACCAAGTTATCGCTCTGAGTCCTAGCAAGAGGCAGAAATAGCATAGTAAACATAAAGATGAGAACTCTAAAAAAAATACCGGGGAGGCAGAAGAGTACTCGAGGATGGACACCCTGGAGGGGCATCAGACTTCATTGAAGGTGTGGTTGTAGTCCACTCTGCCGCACAGAAATTATCTGAGTTTCCCAGCCAGAGCTAATCTTCCAGGCGAGACAAGAAGGAATGAAACTCTAGGTTGCAGACAAGTTCAAGACTGTGGGCAGGAGTGCAGAGAGAGATGGGGTGGTACCCCATGGTGTCTGCATTGGTAGTACAGTTGTAGGAAAAAAGAAATCATAGCACACAGGTAAACTGAGGGTAATGAGCAGATAAATAAAGGGATTTTGGTTTATAGATGGAGTAGAAACTGCTGGCTGGAGGAGCTGGGTAGATCTCCCTCTGCAAGAATATAACCCACTTTTCTATATGACTCAAGCCCAAATCATGATTTTTTTTTTGCTTCCCACATACTTAATTTATGTATACAATTTCCATCAAGTTGTCTGAAATTTGTTAATATCTCAATCATTGAACATTAGGCATTTCCTGTGGGCTAAGTATAGTGTATATGTACTTGTGGTCATTAAATACTAAATGTGATGTGTATGTATAATTTATTACTATTATTTCATAATCTACATTTCTAGGAAAAAAATCACTGGGAGATCAATACAAACATTAAAACTACTCATTTCAAGTTGAATGTTCTTTAACATTTCTACCAGTTCTCAGGATTTTACTGGTAAAATTATTTACAATACTATATTTTATTCAATCTCAAATATCTAAAGTATTTTTCTTATCAGAAATCAATATAGAAATAATAACATGTTTATATCATTTTATACAATGACTTTTAAATTCAGTGTACATTTTATACTTATAACATCTCAATTTGTGCTAGTCCTATTTTAAGTACTCAAATAACAGCATGTAGATAATCACTATTGTTACTAATTTTCTTTTGAAGTAACAACCTGTTGATTTTATTATTCATTTAATATTGTTCTGTATACTAAGTTTAACAGAAGCAGCATGTTCTGTGATGAAGTGTTCCCTTATTTTACCCAATGAACCAATAGATGTAATATTATTCTAGTTCATGATTTTGTTTTACTTTATAATGTTTATTTTCCAGAAAAGCACTTTCTTGTGGTTTTGGGGAAGATTTAAAAACTGAAGAGTCTTTAACATGTTGATTCTTTTTAAGGCTTTGGAATACATACAAATAATAATATCAACACAGGAATAACAGGCAAATAAGGACTCAAGCTGAGAACCTAGAAAAACTAAGGGAAGAGGCTTAGGAAGAACCAATGAAATATTTTACTTCTGAGGACATGTTGTCTTGTGAATAGAATAATCAAAAACAGCAAACCTTACTTTACATAGTAAATTAACTTTCAAATGAAACCAGACCATTATTAGGCCCTGAACAAATTACAAGCATAAACTAGGATTGTCAGATAAATTCTGAGCTAGACTATAACCCACTGCATGCCTTTAGGTAATCCTTCAGTGCTAACAAATGTGAAATATTGGGGGTAGGGAAGGGAAGCACCCTTCAAACTTTAAATCCAAACCATTGATCTTGTGGAAACTTACTATATGTACAGCTTTTCAACTCAAAGAAAATATAAAATGAAGCAAACATTTTGCCTGGTGAAAAAATATTTTACAACTAATAATAATTAGCATCTCTCCAAATTTATATGAGATACTTCTTATGGCAAATCTGTTCTTTATCTTCTGTAGGTTTAAATTCAGGTTCAGATGTAGTTCAGGCAAATCAAATTATGCAAACAAGTTACAAAATAATTGAATTTCCTCATGTCATCTTCCTGATATAAACTTATCAAAATGAGAGTAGCCCAAGGTTGAAGAGGGTAAACTAATCAGGTTGAGTTAGAGAAGACTTTCTAGATAGGTTCAAAATAAACCATGAGATAAACATTAAAACAATCCATGGTAATAAAAGTCACACAGTAAAATCAGTCCTGTGTACATTTATTTATATTTCGTTTCTCATAAGAAGGATTTAAGTTCTGAAAGTCACATTAAACACGAACTAGAACTAGTATAAAAACAAAAGAAAAAATCAAGAGCATGAATGTAAAATAGAACCAGGACTAAGGATAATAGAATAATTCATTGCAAAGCACCCTCTACGCTAATAAAATTAAGGCTACAATTTGCTCTTAACTTTCAAGCAGCCAGTGAGAAAAGGGAAACTTGATCAGTTATGGAATTCAGCATTGCTAAGATCAAATTAAGCTGCTTCAAATAAAACAAAACCTATCTTGATTTAAAGTCTGGGACAGTCATCTTGTCTTTATTATCTCCATGAGTTAGACACTATATAATAGAATAAATAACAGCATCGCCTATATAATACATGTAATGGAGAATTGTGTAGAGCTCACTTCAAGCTAACAGGTCAAATACCAACTGGAGTTTTTTTTTTCTTTTTTGTTTCTTTTATTTCCTTCCTTCATATTAATTTGCTGTGTCAAACTTTATCTTTTAAAAATAAGTTTGCTTTTCAGGCCTTATCCCTGAAATTTTCAATAAAAACAGGGTAGGACTGTTCTTTCCACGGTGCAGCATCCTGTGTCTGTAACAGCTTGAGAGAAAATTACAGTAGTTAGGGTACAATGGTAAAGAGTTTTAGTTTCTATTTAATTGAAATTAAATCTGATTCAAAATACATGGGGAACTGGGGTGGTTAATGCCAGGAATGCCACTAAAGCTCTGTTCAGTGTTTCTGCAGACCTTATATTAAAAGAAGACTGACAGCATCAACCCTTCTATTGCAGTTCTATTTATTCTCCCTTCCCCACTACCCTGAGCAAAGGTGCTTTCCAGCTCATAATTTCTATGTTTCTAAGAAAGGAACCATGTGATTTACTGCAAACTCGAGAGTCAATAATAAGAATAAAACACATTTCACTCTCACTGTCTGCAAAGTCATTTTGAAACAAAATGAGTAAAAGTATTGTCTCTAAAATAAAGCAGAAACTGTCCCCACATACCACTGGGTAAAATATGAATGTATTTTAGACTTCTCTGCCCCTGAATATCACATCATCAACAAGGATGAATGGGTCTTACTAGCTTCAGTACAGCAACTTCTCAGTGTTAGAAGTGGGGGTTTCCACTTCTCAAAGAGAAATTGAATTTCTGCCCACTAAGAATTAGGAAAGAATTTGAACCTTCCAAGGAAAAATACCTACTAATATATGAACACAAATTATGTAAAATACATTATTCTGAGCATTGTGGAAAATATCAAGAAACACATATGAGGCAATAGGAGAATTTCAACATCTATTTTAGTATCCTTTCACTTACAGTGCACTAGTAGGATATTAAAAAAGCATTTATTAGATGCTTCATTTACATAGTGATGTGATTTTAAACCTATATCACATCATATAGTGATCACATAGTAATGATGTGATGTGATATAAGTGAATATATCTCAAAATTAGTAGTAGTACAAAACGAAAACTAATAATTTCAATTGCAGTTTTTAATGTGAAGGATAAAACCAATAAAAGGAAATTTTTTGAGGAGCATTAGTTTGAGTTTTCTGGATTTTTAAACCCAGAAACTACACTGCAGTTGCATTATACATGCTTGAGAAAATAATTTGTCAGATGAAATATTTGAAATGGGAGTAGCATTTTTCCTTGCATGTAAGATCTGTACCTCTACCCCACACATGGAAGCAAGAGAATGCTTGGAGCCTTTCGTAGCTAGTACACCTAGAATTGATGTGCCCCCAACTAAAGATTCCAGAAAGCCACAATCCAAGCTACCAGCACCCAAGGGGAGATTGTCTGTGTCCTACACATGTGGCTGAAGAGCACATACTCCAAACACAGCAAACTCTGGTGGCTTCCTTCTCTGTCATACTTCACCTACAGCTCAAGGTGGTTCCCTTTTACACCCAAGAACTTGAAAAGGGAGAGGCAGAAAGCATTTGGGTTTTTAGTCAGATTGAGTAAGATTAAAATCTTTCCAATTATTCTATATAGATGTGTTTATTCTAGTACAGTGCTGGTCTGTATTCAGCTTTGGGACTCAGATTTAAGTGCCCTTTTCCCTGTCCCCTTATCTCCTTTTACATAAGTTGGTGTACATCTCTTATGTTTTTAGACATCAGTCTTCCATAGATTTGGCCTTCTGACCAGCTTTCCTGACTATCTCAAGATTTTCTCATTTGGTCCAGGCTATTTCTATTCCTAAATTTTGGAGCACCTATTATAATAGTCAGAAACTAGAATTTTTCCAGCAAACAGGGCAATTATCAATTTTTGTGTGCATCTGACCCTCAAAAAGAAATCTGCAAAAGCTCAATCAAAACTATATAATAGAATATTTGACTGAAAGAAAGGTAAGGGTTTGGAGCAGGAGGAAATAAACATAAAAAATATAGACTGAAAAGTATACTTTTACTAGAGAGATATTCTTCATCTTAAGATACATTCACATATCACTGAGGCAAGATGGTGTGTATGTCATGGTCATGAACATGAGCTCTTGGTGTCAATCCTTGTTCTACTATTAGTGAAATATTCAATAATGGTACTTAACTGCTATGGGCCCCAATTTTCTGATTTATAAAATGTGAAATATAATAGTATCTTTTCACAGGATTGATGAGATCAAGTCTTAAATTTAAAGCACAAAGCCTGGCTAAATGGACATTAGCTATGGTACCTCATATGAAATATATACCCATATTTTTTAAAAAGCTACTATTCAATATTTCTACTTCTTTGGAATATCATCCCTTAATTAAAACAAGATCAACTCCACCTTAGAAGCACTAATATCTTATTCAACTCATATTAGTAAGGTGAGCTTTCATTTTCTTTTAGAGAAAGCTGCAGGAAAAAGTTTCAGTGGTGAGGATGATGTAAACTTCATTTTTTTTCAATGATTCATGATTTACATAAACAAAGAGACGGAAGAGAGGAACTTTATATGAATTGTTCTTTAGGGCAGAATTACAAACATTTGACCAGGTATACAACTTATTCCCTGATTTCAGGGCAGCAGTCAGGCACCTCGTCAAGAAACAATCTCTCATTTCTAAAATATACTTATTATAGAACTCTCCCAGACAAATCTGAGTCCAAACATGAACTTCACCAGTTACCAGAATTTAGGAAAATCATTTAGCTTTCTGAGTAGCTGTTATTTGTTTGTACAATGAAGATGATCATTTTTTTCTGAGGTTTTCCAAGATTGAATTCCCTGATACTGCCTAGACATTGATCAATGCTAGCTCCCTTTCCACAATAAGCAATTTATGAAAAAAAACTATGAAAACAAAACAGACAATCTGAGATTCTCCATCAGATATAAGTGCACCTTAAACATAACTTATTTGTTTTGATTATTATCTGTTCTGTACAAATCAGTGAGACATGCAACTTTATGGCTGGTGTCTTTGAACTCTGTTGGTATTTGCTTTATGGCAGGGCATTTTCTGATATATTTGCTTCATCTGTCAGTTACTGGGAAAAGTTTGTTATCTATCATGATGGTGGTTTGTTAAAATCTTTTAGAAATTATGTCAACTTTTACTTCACATATTTGGCAGATTTGTCTAGAATTATTGCTTCTTCCTGGTAATATTAAGTCTATTATTATATAGAGATCTACTTAATATCTAATAACAATTGTTTTCTTAAATACTATTTCTCTGACATCATTAGAACAGTGTTATCTTTTCTCTGCTTAATATATACTTGGTATATATTTGGATGTCTTTTACTTTAAAACTATTTCCTTACGCTTTAGTTGTTTCCTGCAAATATCGTATGGCTAAACTTTTAAAATCAGTGTACACTCTGTGTTCATGAGAGTCCATTTACTAGCACAGCAATCATTAGTATGTTTACATTGATTTCAATACATTTCATTTCACATTTTCTTGTTTGTTCTATTCTCTTTTGATTTATGTTGGATTGGTTGAGGTTTTGTCCCCTCTACTAGTTTAGAAGTTATATACTCATTATTTGGGTTTCTTTCTTAGCACTTATTCTATTTTTATAACATTTTTATTGATATAATTCACATGTCATAAAAATTACCCACTTAAACACCTCAGAAGCTTTTAGTATAGTCAGAGTTGTACAACTATCACAACAATCTAAGTTTTGTCACCTCCAAAAAGATACAAAGATACCTTGTACCTATTAGCAGTCACCTATTAGTCCAACCAGTAACTTCTGCTCTAAGATTTGCTTATATTTGACCTTTCATATAAAAATAATCTTGCAATATGCAGTATTTTGTGGCTCAGAAGTTGCAGCACTTGCCTGGCATGCACAGGTGCACAGGTTCAAGCCCTAGCACCATGTACACAATGAAGTGTTAGAGCAATGAAAGCCATGTGAAAAACTAAATAAAAATTGATTCACTGTCTGTCCCTCTCACTCTCTCTCACTATCCCTCTCTCTTAAAAAAAAAAAAGATTATTTTGGATGATCTGAGTCCCTAGTTTTCCATTTGAAATTAGTTTGAACTTACCAAGTTTCTTCAAATGATCTAGCCAGATCTTTTTATCTTGAGCTACTGAGTTTGTGGTAGCTCTAGAAATTATAGAATATTCCCATTTTAACAGTATTAAGTCTACCTATCCTTGAGCATAGAATGCCTGTCTGTTTATTATGAATCCTTTAATTTCTTACAACATTTGGTAATAGTTTTTAGTTTACAGATCTTGCATTTTTTCTTTTTTAATTTAATCATAGGAATTTGTTCTTTTGAATGCTATTATACATTGAATTGTATACTTAATTTCATTTTCTGATTATTATTCACATATAAATACAACCAAGTTTTATATATTGGTTTCATATCCTTCAACCTTGTTGAAACTATTTATGTAGTTCTTAGAGGTGTTTTATTACATTCCCTAGGATTATTTATGTACAAAATCATTTAATCTGTGCATAGAGAAGACTAAATTATTTTCTTTCTTATCTAGTTTTTTTTTCCTTACTTTTCTTGCTTTATATCCTTGGATAGAGCATTCAAAAATGACATAAATGGAAATAGAACTGATATCCTTGTGATATTGTTGATCTGAGGGGGAAAGATTTCTTTCATCATTAAACATCATGTCATATATGGGGTTTTTTCATAGACATTTAGGAATAGAGGAATTTCCTTATCAAGTTGCATGCTTTCATTTTGAAAGGATATTTAGTTTGCAAAGTTTTGTTGTTGTTGTTGTTGTTTATCTTTGTATCCATAGTGGTGAGCATGTGATTTTATACTATATTCTGTTACATTGATTTGTTTTTGAGTGTTGAACCATACATAAATTCCTGGAATAATTTCCACTTAGTCATAATGTATAATCCTTTTGTGTGTGTGCGGTTGGATTAATTTGATAGTGTTTTGTTGGGATTTGCATCTATATTTTTGGAGATATCACTCTGTTATTTTCTTTTCTTGTGATGCCTTGTCTCATGTGGGTATAAGGACACTGTTGGCTTCATAGACAAAATTGGGAAACATGACTTTTATTTAGAATAGTTTTTGAGGAGTTAGTATTAATTTTTCCTTAAATGTTTACTTGAATTCACTCCAGGTCAAAATCTTACATGTGACCTCTCATGTAAGAGGGACAATCTGGCTATAGGCAATTACAAAGTACAACAAAATGCTCTGTAAAGGTCTTTTGCTTGCATATGGTTGGCTGTTTTTAGTTTTATTTTTATTTAGATTTTATTCAGGAGATATTTACAGAGAGCTCCTCATACCGCCTTTCTTCATATTATATTCTCCTCCACTCCAGTTTCTTGTATCAGTGTAGCACATTGGCTAGGACTGATGAGCCAATATTGATATGTTATTATTAACTGAGGTCTGCAATTTACTTTTTTTAAGAACCTTGGAGTTCAATAAATAGGCCAGAAAGCTAAATAGAAACTTCTCAATAGAGGAATCGAGCAAGTCAATTAATACATGAGAAAGTGTTCTAAATCACTAGTAATCAGAGATATGCAAATCAAAACTACTTTAAGATTTTACCTCACACCAGTCAGATTGGCAAAGATGAAGAATATAAACAATAACATGCTGGAGGGGTTGTGGGGAGATAGGAACACTAGCACACTGTTGGTGAAACTACAGACTGGTACAGCCACTCTAGAAAGCAGTGTGGAGACTACTCAAAAAATTAGGGATGGATCCACATATGATACAGCTATCCCTCTTCTTAGAATTTTTCCAGAGGAGTTAGAATCAGCACATTACATAGCAAAATCCATGTTCATAGCAGCTCAATTTACAATAGATAAATTATAGAACCAACCCATATGCCCCTCACTGGATGGATGAATGGATGCAAAAAGTCTAGTGTATGCACACACACACACACACACACACACACACAGGATGAAATTCTAAACATACGATAAAATTAGAAACAACAATATTGTGGCCTTTGAAGTTAAATGGATGGCAATGGAAGAAATCATGCAGAGCAAAGTGAGCCAAACCCCAACTCTTAAGGGTGCAATGTTTTCACTCATTTGTGGAGGCTAGAGCAAAGCCCAGGCTTGGGTGAAGGGTACTCAAACTCATGTCTTAGACTGAGTAAAGGTATAGCAACATATAATCTAGGGGAATCATAGATTTGTGGTGGGGGGAGAGAGGGAGGATAGGGAGGGATCTAGGAAGACAATCAACAATGTAGTATACTCTTTACTCCCCACCCCTGATAATCCAAATAATACTTATACAATCATTTAATTCTGGAAAATTCACAATCTAAACATTTATATCACTTGTAGGGGAGAAATATAGAAGAATTAAGACTTGGGTGTGGGTGATATGGGGACAATTCTGTTTTAAGAACAAATGCATATCATATTGTTACTTTATATGCATTTATGATTGGACAATAACTTAATTCCTTAATAAAAAAATTAAAAAGTAACCTCAGGGTTTTTTCACGTTTTATAGTTCTAAGGGTTTTGACTAATGTAAAATACCATATATGTACCCTACAGTACCATATAAAGTAATTTTGACATCCTGAAAATTCCCTGTTCTTTACTAATTCATCCCTCTCCCTGAATTAGAAAACACTGATCTTTTTGTTTACTGTTCAACCTTTCCTACAATGCCATGTAGGTGGAATGATACAGTATGTAGCCTTTCCACATAAGTGGGCTGTCTTCCACAAAGAAACTATTGCCCTAGATGACAAGATGTGCCAGGTGGCAGGGGAGGGAAGGAGCCCTGTATTCCTGGTTACACCCACCCAGAGTAGAGCTTCCAGCTCATGCTGCTAGAGGTAGAAATGTAGCTCAAAAGCTGTAGGCACTTACTCTTCTTACTAAGATTTATATTTTCTTGAATGAATGTTTCTTCACTTGGTATATGCTCTTAGAATAATTTACAGAGACTTTAATTGGTTTCTGTTTATTGTTTTTACTGATTATGATTATTTCACTGGGAAGTGGGTCTAGGAAGCTTCTCATACAATGTTTATAAAGTGCTTCTATCAATAATTACAAACCAGAAAATAAATAAATATATATATAAAATATATTTAAATAACTGTGAAAGAGTTTTATTACTTCCATAATTATGGTCTCTGGGGAGAGCAAAGCAAACCTCCCAATCAGGAGGTTTGGAGATATGCAATTTTAATTGAACTTGAATACTTAATGACCAAGTGTAAGGAAAATATTGTTATAATTATACTATTGTTAAGGTCTCATCTTAACTCAGGCTTTTTCCTCCTAAAGAAACATCAATTTGCTTACCAAGTTATGCTTCCTGGTCAAATTCTAGACACTTACTCAAATCACTTCTACTGCTACCACCTGAATATTTCTCTTTGAGTTTAGTCATGTGAAAGTATTTACATAGTAAAAGCTGAAGTCTATGCTTTATTTTTCCATTCCCAGATCATGTCTTCTTTAAGTATCTACAAAAAGAGATGACATTTCTGGAAATACTGTCTTTCCCTTATAATTAAATTTGTATGGGTATAACCAACAAAAAAATGAAATGAAAGAGTGACTAATTGCACGGTTTCACTTCCCTCTTACATGTATCAATTTCAGAGTGGAAGACATCCTGGTTAGCAGCTTGAGAAGGTGGATAAAGGAAGGTGGAGAAAGTAAAGATATGAGTGGGTACTTGTGGAAGTACCTTTCTATTGGACACAATTTGGGATGGAATCAGGTCATTGCTCTCAAGAAAGGTATGAACTTACAAAAGACTTCCATGTGGGGATGGTCCATTTTGAATGTTCTTGGATAAATTGGTACATTTAATATTCTACAAAAAGATGGGGGCATAAAATGGGACACTGATAATCAATGGTTCAAATGTCTTAATGCAGGATGAACAAGTTCAAGATCTACTGTATGACACTGTATATTTAGCAGTACTATACTGTATATTTATAAAGTATCCATTTGAGATGAATAAAAGGTCTACAGGATAGCACTGAAGATATGAATACATTTATAGTTGTATGAATTTGCCTGGCATTCCTTTATATGATTGTCAATTTGTACAATGTACGTGACAACTCAGAAGTAGGAACAGAATAGATAAGTACTGCAGACTTTCCTGAATTGTAGGGTAGACTCCCAAACAAAAGCAACCTAAATTGGTCAACTGGGCCAAAGGGGAACTGAGATCATGGAGGGTGTGAGGTCATGGAGCTTCCAAAAGATAGTCAGGAGCAGGGTTAGAGTGTGGTGCCTGGAAGTGAGAGAGCAAATATTTGGAAGATTGTGAACAAAGAGTTTACAGAAGTTGGAGGAATTGAACACCTAAAGTTCAAAGGGAGTTGTTCTGAGGATGACCTGAAGATGGGTAAAGTTGATGATAACTGGAGTTGATTATTTTGTATTTAAATTGTGCACCACCTCAGATTCCCTCTGTAGCCTATGTCTGATAATCCATCCTCCTTGAAGACTTTCCATGACATTCAGAATTGGCTTGAGTTAGATTTAAATACCGGGGCTGGATGGTCATCACTTCTCACATACTGAGCTCTTCCTTGCTAAGTTGCCTTTCCTGCTTCCTCTGTAACCAGATCATTCTACGAACACATGAAAGAAAGTAAACTCTGGGGCAAACTTGAACCAATTAGAAGCAGGATTCAAAAGGTGTCAGGCAGACACATTTCCCTTTTTTTGTCCCTTTGGTTGACTGGAAGGAACTATGTCCTTCCCTTTATATCCTTGCAAAGAAATTCTTGCATACTAGGACTACCACTACTGCTACTACATGATAAAATGCCTACTGCACTCCTTACTGCTTCTTTTTGCAACTGGTTAAGAAGGGAAGCTAGGTGGCTGGAGCGGTGGCTTGGCGGTTACACTGCTTGCCTGGCATGCATGAGTATGCATGTTCAAACCCCAGCACCACGTACACAGCGAATTGTCAGAGCAATGAAAGCTATATGAAAAAAAGAATGAAGATTGATTCTCTCTTTCTCTCTCTCTCTCGCTGTCACTCTCTCTTAATAAAGAGAAAAAATAAACAAAACAACAAAAACAAGAAGGTAAGCTAGTGCAACAGCCCACCACATTGCATTGCTCTTTCATTGTCTTACTATCATTTTTCCTACCAAATCACTGCTCTAAGCTTGTACTTCCTCAATAAAGGATTAGCCTTTTGATCCTTGCCTCAGGCTCCACTTTCTAAACACACTAGCTTAAAACATGGAGTTTCTTTTTTATTATTATTATTCGTTCAGCATAGTACAATTAGGAGAGAATCATGTTCACAGAATCGTGAACACATGCATAATGACAGAGCAGGCTGAGGCTGATGCCAGTTCATAGTCTCTCCCCTATGGGTTACCCCCAATCCCATGTTTCTCCCTATTTTATCCCTGTGTTAGTTGGGCTTCTCATGGAAGTTGAAGGTTCCCCACTTTTAAGAAGGGAAGTTATCATAAATGTAAATAGGGTCAAAATTTAGAAGTCTATTAATAAAATAGGAAATTAACTGAGGAAAATAAATGCAATGGATTTACAAGGATAAGGTGGCTTAAAGATGACCATACAGCATGAACAACTCTCAAAATGATGTGACATGGGACATCATATTAAGTATTTAGAAGAAAGTCTGAAAAAGCAATGATCTCAGGAATATGGAGTTGAAGTGGTCTTACAGAGGAAAGTGACATTTGAAGACATTTATAACAATTGTAGTATTACAGGATAAGAAAAATATCCAAAAGAACATACATAAATATGCATATAGTTACACATGCAATGTCTTAAGGAAAATTTATGAACTGAAAAAGTTTGGTGTTATATCAATGTTCGTATATTTTCCATTCACAAAATATTTACATGGGCCTATTATGAACCATCACTCTCCTATATATTTACCATAAATAGAATAAAAAAAAATTTCCCAAATCTTGTCCTACAGAGTTTATTCTAACAGAGAGAAGCAGAAAATAACAACAGACATGATATCTCAGTCAAACAACAGACATCACAACAAAGTACCACAGAGAAAATAAAATAAGGAATATTAAGACTTGGGAAGAGATATGAAAATAAAAGTTTAGAATTGTAGGCCTCATTGAGGAAAGACAGAAAAAAGTGAAGGAGTAGAACACATGGCTATCGAAGTGATGGAAATTCCAGACAGCTAACTCAAGGGCCTGAAGCAGGAGTGGTTTCTGAGAAGCAGCAAGAAGGCGTCAGAGGCTAGATTACAGTGAGTAAGGAGAGCCGTGGTGAAGGACAGAGAAATAACGGAAGTGAGGCAGATCATGCAGGGCTTAGTGGGCCATTATAAGCACTTTGGATATTACTTTAAGGGAAATGGGGAGCAGTACAGGATTTGGAATTGAGGGAAGGACTATAGGCTGCCTTCCATCCAGGTTACTCTGGATGTGTGTTGAAAAGCAATTAAGAAGCAGGCAGCCCAAGCAGGAGGCAGTGGCGGAAACCCAGCTAAGATACAGCACTGCTTCAAGCCAGGTTTAGCCGTGGAGGTGCCAACAAAGTTCTAAAGTCTGGCCATGTTGAAGAGAGCCAGTAGGAGGATCCGATTGACAGGGAATTGGGTATGAGGCAAATCAAGGAGGGAAAAATTACTTTGAAATTTTTGGCCTTAACAATCCAACAGGAAGGACACAGTTGCCATCAACTAGGATGGGTAAGACTCTAACAGAAGCAGGTTTAAGAAGGTTGAGTTCGTTTTAAAACTTTTTTCTATTTTTTTTAAGTAAATACTTTTTTTTTTTAAGAGAGAGGGTCAGTGTGAGAGAGAGAGAGAGAGAATCAATTTTATTCAGTTTTTCATGTGCTCTTCATTGCTCCAAGACTTCATTGTGTATGTGATGCTGGGGCTTGAACTTGCGTACTCGCACATGCCAGGCAAGCACCATAACTGCTGAGCCACCGCTTCAGGCCCTCATTTTGAAAATTTTAAGTTTGACATGTCTTTTAGCCACCTAAGTGGCATAAAAGGAAAAAGTTACATATATAAAGTTTATACATATTAAAAACTTTTATATATAGATATATGTACACACACACACACATACACATATACATATATATACATACATACATACATTGGGGAGAGTGTGTATATGTGTGTATGTAGGGGTTGGCAATTTTTTTTTAAACATCCAGGTAGTAAATATTTTAGCCTTTGTAACCCAAATGTTCTCTGTCACAACTACTCTGCCAATGTATGGTCAAAGTATGCGCAAAAGAATAGGCATGACTTGTTCCAATAAACCTTTATTTCTAAAACAAGCAGCAGATGAATTTTACCTGAGGACTATAGTTTGCTAACTCTGGTTCTAGATTTTAAGAGACATATCTGGGTTGGAGAAGTATACCTGGGAATTATCTGTATCTAAGTATTCCTAAATTCACACTAATTGGATGTAATAAATAAATAGAAATATCTGAGCAAAATCATTTTTGAAAGAACACAACTGATCACTAAATATATGTGTATAAAACATGTAATAATATTTGGTCTGCTTGCAATATGCACGTGTAATTGAAAATTTATTTAAGGCAGGTGGTATTGCTCAGCTTAGCCAATCTTAGATATACTTAGACATACTAGTTTAGCATACACACATACGTACAACGAACATGAAAATATATTGTGAAATCAATCTCAAGATAAAGGGTAGATGCCATAGATATCATAAAAATGTGATTTGAATTAAAAAAATTGTCACCCATGAAATAATTATTTTAATTCAGTTTTGATTCCACAGCCAAGGGTGCTTCAGAAGTAAACAGCAACAACAAAAAAAGTTTTAGGGCAAAGAATGATATAATACTAATTATAAAGGAAGATTTAGTTACCAGAGATGAACCAACAGGATGTTTACCAATCAAACAATACAAAATGAGCTCATTTCCAGCTATACTTAATTTAGTAAGGAGAAAATCACTATCATAAAATACTTGTAGTCAGTCAATTGCTGATATTAAAAAAAATATAGAAACAGGGCTGGAGCAGTGGCTCAGCAATTACGACACTTGCCTGGCACGCATGACTACACAGGTTCAAACCCCAGAACCACGTACACAACTAAGTGTTGGAGTACCAAGGGCCACATGAAAAACTAAATAAAATTGTTCATTCTCTCCTCTCTCTCTCTCTCTTTATATATATTCTGTCTCTTTCTCTCACTGTCCTTCTCTCTTTATATATTATACACGCACACACATGCGCACACATACTATTAGGAAAACTTTAGCAGAAGGCTAAAATGTCTCTTCTGGTTTTAGGTTTGGAGCCAAAACAATGACAACGTTTATTACATCTTTACAGAGAGTGGGCCAGGGCACATTGGGAAGGAGATTATTTCCATACAAATAAATCATTTTTGGATGATAACACGGAACTATAGTTTTTAAAACAGTGCTTCTCAATGTTTTTATTATTGACCTTCCAAAGGAATCTTTTAGATTTTTTCTTCCTAATCTCCCACGAAAGTGAAATGTCCCAAACACACTGTACGATTATATATGTATTTATGCATAGCTTGAAAATGTATAAATTGTTTGGAGTCCACAAGCTATTTTGATATTTAAGATTTTACCCACTGGGAACCAATGGCCATCACTCACATCTATCCCTATTAGGGGCAATATTGTTCCTTCAGAATGGACTATTTTATATAATATTTCCAACCTTCAAAGCTTTTTCTAAAATGCCTTGGTTGGTGGGGTCAGTGGTTAAAAAGGTGATAGAGGGTAGGTCAGAGCAATAACTGCTAACAAAACCAGATTTTGAGAATTTTTCTCTTGCTTTTGGTATACTTGTTTGAACTAAGTTTGACTATGAAACACAGAAAAAGAAGAAAAAAAGAAAAAGATAAAACGCATTCAACCTAAGCATTTCAATTTTTAGGAAATGTATGTAAAAATATTGGGGGAAATAGATACCAAATAAAAAGTTAAAAATTCCAAAAAAAAAATTCCCATTATGAAAAGGATAGAACTAATGCCACATCTAAAGGACAAACTGTTACTTCCACTTTCTACATCTAACCATCTATCAGAAACCTTTGACAGCCAACATACATGTGAGTTATAAAATTATTCTCTGTCTGTTTTGATGAGATAGACGGGTTGTCTTACCATCTTGGTTTCTAGATCTCAAGTTGATCTTGAACTGGGACTTAAAGGCATAAAAACCACAACAGGAAACTGCTGGAAAAAACAGGCTTTGATCTGTTTGAACCACTGTTATCTAGAATTCATGAAACACTGTCTTTGTAGAGAAGATATTTGATAATTTTAAGGCAACTCCACAGCTTCACTGAGGCCCTTCTCCATCTGTCCACATTCTGTTTGGGCAGTGGAGGTGCAGGTTCCCAGGGCTGAGGATAGTACTATGACTCATAGGATCTATGTAAGCCCTGTGAGTGAATTCTGAGAAAGAGAAATGAATGACACTCTGATTGTGTTTCTACAAAAATAAGTTAGTGCTATCACCATGGCAAATTCTCATTACTTAGTTCTTTTCATCATTTACATCCTGTGGCCAAGTAACATTTGTGTGTGTGCTCTATGAGACTAAGTGTTATCATTAGAGAGGATTATATGAGAAAGTCCATTTTTAATGAAAATAAAAAGCATGTTTTATGCTCAGAGACTTTTATCCCAAATCACTCCTTTTGACCACCCAAAGAATTTTCCTCAGAGAGACAACTCCAAAGAGAGCTGCTAATCTTTTCTGACCAGTAGGAAAGAGCCTGCAGAAAGATAATAACATAAGAAGGTGGAAGCAGAAATACATAAGGCTGGTAATGAAGAGGGAAATTTTTCTAATTAGATGGTTTTCCCACCACCCACCAGCTGCACTTCTGGTTGGTGACTTCTTTGAAAGTCTCATGCAAACCCGTCAAACCTCTGAACAATGTTCTCTGTTTTTTTAAACAGAGCTGAAAAGTGTGAATGGTAACTTTGAATGAAGCACCTTTATTGCAAAGACAATGCTCAGTTTTTAATTTCTGAAGTCAAGCAGATGTTTAATATGACATTTCCATAATAAATTTTTAGCTAATCAGCTCATTTACCCAAGTATGCATGCAATCTTCCATACAAGTCCTGTTCATCTTATCATTTTTCTAAATAACATATTCTGTTCTCTACAAGACAAAATCCTAATCACTCCTTGGTTTGGCAGAGGAGATAACTTCACAACCTGAATCCAACCTAACTTTAATAGGGAATCGTTTGACCCTAAGCTCTGCCCAGTGCCCACTGGTTTGGAGTGGGGTTGGGGGTAACTTGGTAGGACAGTTTACTAGGACAAGTATTTTTTTCCCCTCCTTCCTAAGACTCTGAGATTTCCTTCTAAGAGAAAAGTATGTAAGGCAAAAATTGACCCCAAAAGAGTATTACAATTGTGAGTGCATCCTCTTGTCAATTAGCATCATTCACAGTCCGGATTCATTTATGAATATTAGGGAAGATGAAGGTGAAAGTAAAATTGGATGGAACTGTGTTCACTAATAACTCTGAAGCATGAGGAAGCACAGCATTGGTACCATTAGGCAGAAAAACAAAGATGTTCTTTTAATCCCCTGAGTTTAGTATATAATAAGTACTGAATAAGTGCTGAAATAAATGATGAATGATGAGAAGAATGAGTAGACAACTTCCAGGAAACACACTCATAAAAATCTGTTATGTAACTGTATCCTCAACTGCTAGTCGCATTTTAATTTTCTTCTTATAAAACTCAGTGCTATTTTGACATTTCATAAACAAATATCAAAATAAGCTAAAAATCTCCACATGTTTTAAATAAGTGATTTTTCTTTTTCCTTTTAAGACACTGATACTTGGATTGGTTCCACAGAGTGTTGTGGTACTTTCCCATAAAATTAGTGTGAAAGTTCCACTCAGCAGATGTAGCTTAAGGAATCCTCTTTCTCTTAGAATTTCTAGTTTTTCTTGTGTTAGAAACTGCCATAACGTCAACATTTCTCATAGTCCTTCACAGTCTTCACTCAAAGGACAGTGTAAAATATGAAGGTCAAGGTATTTCCAAGCTAGCAAGTGACCCACATAAGAAAATTCAACCAAAGTTTGTAAATTCCTAAGAAATAAGTACTAAAATGTCAAAATAAGTTGCTGCTTAATATAAATTCAACATTTGAGAAGTGTCTTAAATTTCTGGTTTAAATCTTACCTTTGCCCCCATTCCACACATATAGTCAGGGCCGGGGAAACCATCTCTTTGCTTTTGTTTCAAGACTGGGGCCTGCAGTTAGCAGCTTATTTAATTCATTTTGTCTGTCTTCCAAAATTCCACTGAGTACATTTCTAAACAAATCTCATTTATATTCTATCTTACTGTTAAGCATTTATTAAAGACATACACAATAGTGTAGTATATGTTTGGATGATACACATGGTAAATATCATTATCTCAGATAAATCACCAACATTTATTTTTCCAAATATATCTTTAATTATAATTTGCTGGTGCCTAAACTACATAATGTTAATTCCCCTTTAGGATAGATTAGAATATTAAACAGTTCAATATGAAATTTTTTGCATCACAAATTACACATGCAATCATTTAATTCTGGAAAATGCACAATGTTTTATATATACACATATATATAGAGAGAGAGAGAGAAAGAGAGACATTTTTATCTTGTTATAGGAGGAAATACAGAAGAGTCAAGAGACTGGGGTATGGGTGATATGGGGGTGATTCTGGATTAGCATCAGGGGCATATCATATTGTTATTACATATGCATTTATGATTGTACAACAACTCAGCTCCTCAGTAATTTATAAAAAATACACTTAAATGGAACTGACAATGAATATGTTAAAATGGGATATAAAGCATAAGTTTAAAAGCAGCCTAGGGCTGGCTCCGCGGTTATAGCGCTTGCGGCATGCGCAAGAATACGAGTTCAAACCCCAGAACCATGTACACAATGAAGTCTTGGGTAATGAAAGCTCCATGAAAACTAAATTAAAAAATTCTCTTTATCTCTCTCTATCTCACTGTCCCTCTCTCTTTAAAAAAAAAAAGCAGCCTAATTCCATAAGAAAGACCATCTATTATGTCATGTCTAATCTGCTATTTAATCATTACTAGAAGGCAAAGTTGACAATGCCAGTCAACGTGGAATTTAAGTCTAAATTTTACTTCTGATCATTAATTATATATTTCTATATACTATGGTAGAGTTAGATCCTAAGATTTTTTTAAATCCCATGCTGCTTTGATTGAAATTAGTAACTATATTTGCTATGACACGAGGATGACCCAGGGACCTCAGACAATAGCTTCTTTGTCTGTATTAGCGGCCACATTGTTTCTTTTAAACAGCAATCTACAGTGTGCAATGAAATATATGCAGTGATATTGTGGCTAGAAGTGCATTTGTTCTGTCAGTAGGCAATTCTCTTCTATAGGAGACCACTGTCATTTTTAAACCCTAGTAAAAGCCAAATAAATAGAATCTACTTCAAATTGTTTAAGAAGATAGTTTAAATATTCTGCTGTAACAAAACATGAATTACTTTCCTTCAGTTTTAAATATAATATCTGCTAGATTCCCATCTGAATTTTTCAATTTAACACGTTATGCTGTAAATTATATGTTGGAAACCGGATCATCAGCTAGTAAAATTCCCATGTCATATGTTACTCTTCTAAGTGACAGATCAAGAGTCAAACACATTAAAAATATTACATAGGTATTAAAGTGATGTTATATCTTTCATTATTGGTTTCTTTTCCTCTCAATAAGAGATTACTTCAGCTGCAATTGAACTAAAGGCATATAAAAATGCTTCATAAACGGCTATAAAAATGCTTCATAATTAATTATATCTTTAAAATAATTATGCTCCAGTAAATGACCCAGAAAATAGTTCCTTTTCAGAATTTAGCACACTGTTCAGCCAAATAGATTCTTATCAGCACCCAAGACTTTTTTCTTTTTTCCCATTAAGTGGAAGAATATTTATAAATCCTGTTCATGCAGTTTATTCACAACTACGTTGCTTAAGCCAAGTAAAATTTTTCCTCTAACACCAGTCTTTTCCTTGCATCTGTCTTCTGAGAGCAATTAATGTCACTTTTCCCAAAGTTTCCAAGAATAAGTAGAAGAATATGGTTCCCATTATGAATATCACCCTACACAGACAGACCTTCCTCAGAAATGTTCTCATCTGAATATCATCTTATGCTGTTGACTGCTACTGAATAGAAAGCTCCAGGGGAAGTCTTTCTAGAAATAGGAGGTATGGGCCCCACAAGAAAGGAAAAGAAGTTTCTGTATTTTGTCTTACTCTGCTTTCAGTTGTGGTAGGAAATTATAAAGCCTTCCTGAAATAATATTTGTAGTCTTCAAAAATGCATGTTACTAGAACATTATAGATAGTAGTTTTAACTGATGTGATTAGAATTGCTTCAACAAAAGGTATTTTCCCTATTTATTCTCTCACTTGCTCCTTCTTTTATTCATTACACACACACACACACACACACAATTCTGCCTTAGAAGAACTCAGTCTCCCTTCTTTTCCTGTAATCTCTCTCAGCAGCCTCACTAGACTCTTGAGATTTTAGACAAGAAGTAGTGATGACACCCTAATTCTCTCAATCTAGTCTCAGCTTGTTAGACCCAACCACAAGCCAAGTGGGTCAAGTCACCCTAAGGAAGCAATTCTGAGAAATGGCACTGTAGATAAAGAAGCATTTACTGTTTTGATGCTTCAGTTAAGGGAGCCTCAGAACTGAAACTGTCATGGGTAAAGATGTAGGTTTTGCAGCAGGCAGGGCACAGGTGGCTCTCATTCATACCTATTGGACATGTCCTCTGCCATTCTCAATGTCAGGCTCTCACCTTGCACATATACATTCAAACTTCAGTGTGCATAGAATCACTTGGTACCACTTGTAAACTGAACCACAGTTCTGGTTCACAAGTCACCGGCTTTTTAATCAGCTCCACACACAATTCTCATGAACACTGAAGTTTGAAATCCTGACCTAAAGAGACAATTAAAATAACCTCTTAATTCCCAGTAATGTTTTTAATATTTCATCAAACTTGCTTTAAATATCTTTGCTAAAACATCTCAAAAGTCTCTAAGAACTACTTATTATCTAATGAATATGTTGACTGTTAGGGATTTCAAACAATGTAAACCTAGCAAAACTTTTATCTCTCACTCCTAACCTACCAAAAACCTATGCTAGAGGACCTCGCATTTCTTAAATCTCTTTTTTTTTAAATTTTTTTATTTTTGAGCAACCTTACAAGATATTAACAAAACAATATAAAATGTGTACAAGATATTCTGGACATTGCAACTATCCCCAGGAGTGCCCCCCCCC
>PVKS010026489.1:0-28592 GCA_004027875.1 Aplodontia rufa | reverse complement strand
GCACTTTCTCATGTATTCATTGGCTTGATCAATGTCCTCTTGTACCTCCTCCTCTTAAAGGACTTAAAGAAGTTCCTAGCACAAAGTAAACACTATATATTTGTTGGTATTATTAGTGTAGTTGCTGTTATTGTTCTTTTGACCAGCCAGGCTACAACAGGAGCAGCAGAGTACTCAAAAATATTAGTTCTGGCATGGGACAACTTTGCCTTTTGCAAACTGAGCTCTCTTAGGCATGTTATTTTCTCATTCTTAGTTTCCTCATCTGAGAAATAGGAGTGATCATGTAGGTGTGGTGAATGTTCTTGGCACAGAAGAAGTGAGGAGTGACTGGTAGTTGATAGTTCACTCTATGAGATCTCAGGCTGGGATAAAGAGTGTTCATTAGCTGGAGGTGTTTGCCAGTCAACTGTCAACTGTGTAACATCTGGTCAATTATTCTTCCCATAAATGTTTATATATCTATATATACCTGTAGATCTATCTATCTATCTATTTATCTTTGTATATACACAAACACAATTCTTAGAACTGGTGACTGCAGAACTTATTGGTAAGTTTCCAGTCAAATTTAGGCCAGTTTGGGAGCACAGTTTTTAACTAAATGGAAAGAGAAGTGGTGATCCTCAAGAATCATGGATTCACCAAGCAAAAGCCACTCACAAATTAACTAAAAATATTTTTTGAGAACATTTACATGTATATGCCAGACATCACTTTAGGCACTAGGGATGTAATAGTAAATGAAACAGTAAAATCTTTTTTTCTTCTCTGGGTTTATCTTTTATAGAGGGTAAAAGAAGAAGCATACAATAAACAAAATAAGCAAAAAATACACAGTGTGTGAGACGATAATAATCCATATAGAGAAAAATGAATCAGGGAAGGGAGTAACTGTTTTCTATCATTGTGTCTTGTTAGATCGTTCCCTTTACCAGGATGAAATGCCCTTTGTTCCTTCTGATTAATTGAGGCTTGGCCTCCACTTTGTTGGATAAAAGAGTAGCTACTCCTGCTTCCTTTTTGTTGCCATTTTCATGGAATATAATTTCCCATCCTTTCACTTTCAGTCTGTGGATGTCTTGCCAGTGAGATGAGTCTCTTGCAAATAACATATAGTTGAGTCTTATTTATTTATTGATACTGGGAATTTAACCCAAGGCTGCTTTACTGGTGAACTACATCTTCAGCCCCTTTGTATTTTTTTTTTTAATTTTGAGACAGAGTCTCACTAAGTTGCTAGGGGTCTTGCTAAGTTGCTGAGATTGGCTTCAAATTTGCAATTCTTCTACCCTAGTCTCTTGAGTAGCTGGGATTACAAACATGCACTACTGTGCCTGGTTTGAGTTTTGTTTTTTAATCCACTCCTTATGCCTATGTCTTTAAATTGGACAGTTGAGACCACTTACATTTCCTCTTATTATGGAGAAACATTTCTTACTTTCTGCCATCTTGATTTCTTTCTAATGTTTAATTAAATCCAAATTCTTATTTGCTTAACTACTCTTCTAATGAGATTCTTCCATTTGCAAGCTCTAGGATTGGTTTTAATGTCTTCTCTGTGTAGTATCTCTTTAAGTATTTTCCATAATGTTGGCTTAGTTGTTATAAATTCTTTTGGTTTATGCTTATCATGGAAGGTTTCCATTTCTCCTTTGATTTTGATTCTGAAAGATAGCTTTTCAGAATAAAGTAATCTTGGTTGGTAGTTATTTTCCTTTCAAGGAGAAGATGGAAAGACACGGTATCATGGTTTCAGAACAGCTTCTGTCTGACCATGCCTTGGTTTTGCTTCTCAAAGGATCTATGCCAATCAGGTGATTTTTGTAAAATAATAGTACATATGAAGAATTGTGTTTGGTTCCAAGAGTTACTTACAAACTTTTTTTGAGACACAGTCTTACATCATCTCAAGACTGCTGGATTTTAAAATTTCTTCTGAGAATTCAGAAGTTATTCTGGTTGGTTTCTCTCTAAATGTGACCTGTTGGCTTTCCTTTTGAGGCTTCATCTTTTTCTAAATGAGGCCTTATCATTTTCTAAATGAGAAGTAACATAGAATAGAAGTAATATAGAATAGAAGTAATATAGAACAGAAGATTAAGTATCAATGGTAGCATACTAAATTGAATTGAGCAAAGGAATAAAAATTAAAGGAAATAGAAAAAAGAAAAAGAAAAGGGTGGGGGAAGGGAGACAAAGTTAAAATGAGGAGAATAGAAAGGAAGAAGAAGAGGGGAAGGGAATATAGAGAAGAAAAAAGAGAGATGTAATACTGCTATTTATTTCTCTATTTTTGCTTTTAAAAAGAGTCATAAGTAGGAATGGGAAGTGACTGTTTAATAGCTACAGGGTCACCTTTTGGGGGTGATGAAAATGTTTTGGAACTTGAGAGAGATGATGGTTGTGTACCACTGTGAATGTACTGAATGGCAGTAAATGATGATTATTAAAATGGTTAATCACATCTTAAGTGTATTTAACTTCAATTTCAAAGAGTGTTATAAGGGAAGGACTCTTTGAGAATGGGGCATTTGACAAAGACCTAAAGGAAGGTCAAACAGAGAGGACACCAAGTGCAAAGTCTCTGAATGCAAAACTGCCTGGTATGTTTGAGAAATAAAATGTTGGCTGGTGCAATTGGAGTGGTGTAATCAATCAGGGCAACATTTGGAGATGAGGTTAGAGCAGAGGGATCCAAGTCAAACTAACTTATTTTCCCCTTTCATAAGGTTACCAGATTGGCTTTTCAGGAAACACGTGGATAGCCTTGCATGATGTCTTTTGAGATGTCTTGGTGGGAGAGATGGAAAGGCCTGCGCTCATGATTTTAGAGCAGCTTCTGTATAACCATTTCTTGACTGTGCTGCTCAAAGGATTCATGCTGACCTTTTGTTTTTTCAGAAATAAGAACATATGTGAAACTACCTTTCTTTTTTTGAGTCAGGGTGTTTCTATGTTGCTCCAACTGGCCTTGACATCCTGAGTCCAAATGAACCTTTTGCTTTGGCCTCTGAGTATCTGGGACTACGGTGTTCACTGTCATGCCCAGCTTGAGCCATATAGTATTACTACTTTTTTTTTGTGTAACAACATTGACAAATAAGAATGTGTTTCAGGGTAATGGCAGGTAAGGTGAGGCAACCCTCAAAGCCATAAGCCATGAGGAATGGTTAAAGGAATTAGGGCTATTTGACAAGCAGAAAGGAAATTTTGAAGACCTTGATTACATCTTCAGATGTTGGAAGGGAAAGGATGTGCTCTCTTTTTGTGCATATTTAGAGAGAAGAGCTGTAATCAATAGGTGTGATCCACGTTTAGGAGACACAGATTTAGTTTTAATAAATACCAGCTACTTACTGGTAGTGAATCTCAGAGTGTCTGAAATGTTTGAGGAGATCCTCCTCCCTCCAGTTAGGAAATTTCTTCATTACAAATTAGGAGTCTCTGATTTTGGTCTTTATCAAGGGAAGCAGATCAAAGAATTAACTTGTTAGGTTTTTCTTAATGTTCATCAACATTTATCATTAAGAGTGGAAGTGGGTGGAATTTCTTGAATAAATTTGTGAAATAGATTTATCACAACTTGAGCTGAAAGAAAATCCTCAACTTGCCACCAAAATGTTCATTTTATGAGCAAGTAGTTTCTGCACACTCAAGGCCCTTAAAGAAACAAGTGTCTTCCCCCCTCTGAACTCTAAAACTCTTTGTTTTCCTGAGACAATAGGTACTATGTTTTGAGGCTCTTTCTAGAGAAGTCAATGCATTCACAAGCATACATGGATGTTGGGATTTGATGAAGATGAAGACATTGGCAGCCTTCTTTTTCCAGGCCCTAGGTCTAAAACATTTGGGATAGGAGAACCATTTGAGAGAGGAGATTTGGCTGTAGGGAATCAAAGCATCAGATTCCTTACTGATGTTGCTGCTGAAGAACATGGTATTGGGGCTGAGAATGGGTGAAAGTGTGACATTAAATGATGTCCCTCAGCATGGAAGTAAACAGAGTAAGTGATGAATTAGTGATGGATTTTGATTCCTCTTTTAAAAACCCCCAAAGCAACATGTTGTCCAAGTTGTTCCACATTTTTCTATTTGTACTTAATTATACATCTTTAAGACAGCTTCATATCAATGCAGTGATATAGAGATTCATATTATTTTTAAAAGGTTCAGAGAATTCCACTGATTGGTTGGGTCACAATTAGTTTAAGTATCCCTGACAGGTGGGTATCTAGGTTGTTTCCCACCTATCTATTGGTATTTCAAATAATGTTACAGTGACTATCTTTGTGCATACTTGCAAGTACCTATTGGTCTTCCATCTTGATCTGATTAACCAGAGTTCCAAGGGCCAGAGATTCATTAATAATGTGGGTTCTCATGGAGTCTAGACAACAAAAGTTACTAAAATTGGACCATCTTTATATCCTTTTGGGGGGATTATATTTCAGTGGCTGGGATTCTCAGCTATTGTGATTTATGTTTGATAGATTTAATGCCATACTTTCATTGGGTCTGTCTTCCTGGCTAGAATAGGAAAGCATACTCATTGAGTGTGTGTGTATTAATTCTTTTAGGAACAAATTTACATCCTCTTCTGAGAATAAAGGGCTTGATGCAATAAACTTGCTACTAGTTGGCTCTGTGGTCTGCTAAAAAATTGGGTCATCCTGAGGCCTCAGGGTCAGTCTCAACTGTTGCCAAGATTGGACACTGGGTAAGTGATAGTGCTTGTTCAGCCTTGGGGAGAGGAACCCATGTTGTTGGGTTCATGTGTAGCCTACATCCCAGCCAGCACTGGGGATGGGCAGGAGGCTCTAGGTCTTAGCTAGCCCTTTCTCATTTGTAGGGGGATTATCTGGCTGTTGGAAGCTCTAGGCTGGTCCTGATTCGGGCAATGGGGCCTCTTTGCCACTCTCCACATATTTCTCATCCTCCGGTGGGATAGCCTGGTCATGTTCTCATACCAGTTTGCTGAGAGGGCAATTAGAAAGAGTAAGCTCAATTGTGCCAGTGTTTCTGAAGCTTCTTGCACCATATTTTCTAACATGTCTTTGGTCAAAACAAGTCACCCAACTGACTTCAGAGTCATGGGGTAGGGCAAACACTCCACTACAGTACTAGGACTTGAAAGTTGTACAAAGTAGACCTAGGATGTGGAGAAGACTGAAGGATTTGGGCAAACTTTGCAATCTACCTCAGTCTACCATTTAGTAAACAACCCAGGACCAGGATCCAGGAGGAACCAAGCAGATCTATGGAAAAGCATGAATGGGGTCTGGTATAATAGCTTATTCCACTGTTTTACAATGGTCTCTATTCTCATCAATAATGAATTAAACTTTCCTGACCTATCAAAGCTTTTTCAGCACAAGGCTTTGATCAGAAATGTCTGTTGAGCCACATCTGATGGATTACCCATAAGTTAGGACCAGTGCCATATACCCTGGGCCATGACCCTGCTGCATGATCAGGGTTGAGATTTTTCTAATTAGAAGGAGGAAATTGACTGTCAGGCACTCCAGGGACCTTCTGGGTGGAGGATGAGCAATCTGAGAGACTGAGCATTACCTGAGCCTGACCAATGGCTTACATTATTGCATTCAAGTGGACTAAATTTAATTTTAATTGTGTGTGTGCTTTCCATGATACCCAGTAGGTGGAGATTCATGAAGAAAACTAGAATAATTATAAACCCTACTTTATCTGCTTGAGTAGGGGGGAATGTGGGTATATACATTAATCATTTGTATGTTCATTTGGAGGAGGACTTTTAGGAACAGAGAGTCACTGACCCTTCTCAGGTTCTGTGACAAGTATAGGACCTCAAATAGTTAATGACCTCCTTGGTCCCAGAAATAGGATAAGGTTTTCAGCTTGTCATAAACAGCAGTAGGCATGTTTGAAGATATAGTAACCATGTTTGTCTCTTTTGAGAGGTAGCTGGGAGAAGAATGGGGGAAGGAACTGTAGTTTAATCATCCATTTGATAGAGGTATTTCTTTAGGTATCAGCTGAACTTGCCCAAATTCTGGGATGAACAGACCCTTTGTGGTGTTTGAACTAGGACAGCAGATTGAAAGTGGGCATCATAAGAACTGGGTTGTGCAAGGGTATTTTTTTCTCTTAAGTGTTGACAATCCAAGAGTGTATGGGCAATGCAAACCATTCTACACCCTGAATATAAACTATAGAAGCAAATTTACACAAATATGCAGACCTTAATGCTATGTTTTACAACGGGGAAATATGAAATATAACTCATTTGTCCAATATAGGAAACTAGTGACCAAAGTATGGCACTTCCAAATCATGGAAATACATCTATTTAAAGGATAAATATATTTGTACATACCAAAATAAAACTATCTCCAGAAAATATTATGAAGAATTCCATATAGAGAATGCTTTCAGTAGTATACAAATGAGTTTCTATTAATATATTTATATTTACATCTGTATCTGTGTCTATACACATACCTACACATACATCTATACCTACTAAAACCGCATTGTAGCTATTCTGTTTACCTCTAATAAATATAATATTTTTGGCAAGACTTATAGGAATCTAGTATCTGTTGTATCTTTACGAAGAAGAACTAGGTAGGGAGTCAGAAACAACAGAAGAATTACTCTTCATTTGAAGTCATTTCATTTTGTTTGATCAAAACCATTTGCATGCATTATTTAAAACAATTTTAAATTAAAAGTCATTGAATTAAAGCATGTGGATTTTGTTTTTAAAATGTTTGTTAGAGAAATACAGTTATATGCAGTAGTTGGGCTCATTTTGACAAAATCGTACATTCAGAGAAGTTGATTTCAGTCCCCATTTCCTATTTCCCTTTCCTCCTTCTTTCTCCTATCCTTCCTCTGCTCTTCTGATGTTCTTTTTGCTCATTTGTTTATTTTTAATTGGTATTTTGTTCATATATGTAAAGGTGAAATTCCCTGTGGTACATTTATATGCATGTAGTGTGATCTCATTAAATTCATTCCATATTTCCTCCCCTTTCCTGTTCTCCCTCCCTCTCAATCTCTTTCTACTCCACTGATCTTCTCTATCTATTTATGATATCCAATCCCCAGCCCATTCCACCACCTTCTTTCCCTTCTTTTGCTCTAGCTTCCACATATGAGAGAAAACATTCAACCCTTGATTTTCTGAGTCTGGTAAAACACGTGTTTTTAAGATAACAAAAGACAGCCAGCAACAGAGACACACAGTGCCTGGGGTTGGAGGTTAAAGTTAATTAACCAGGCAGAATCTGGTTTTTACTCAACTGCAGCTGTAAGGTTTAAGGTTCTAATTTTCTTTTCTGAGCTGCTGGATTCAAAGTGAGACCCCAACTGGTTCAATCCAAGTTCAGTTATTTTGAGCTGAATTGAAATGAAAGGGAGGAGGGTACACAAGGAGAGGCCAGGAGAAGCTTCTGATCCTTTTGGCACATTATTTCAGCAGTGAGGCATTTTCTGATGACAGATACCAATGCTTGCTGAGAAAACTTGAAATAACATGAAGAGTATGAAAGGAGGGGTAAGAGAGCAGCAGTTCTAAATACTCTTTAGGTCTTAGGAGCATTACTTCATTCTTAAGAGATGCCCATTTTGCAGAAGAAGAAGCTGAAGCTCAAAAGGATAAGGGAATTTATCCAAGATCATCCTGCTGGTGAATACTAGAATGAGATTTTGAGCCCATGGCTCAGAAATCTTAGGATGTTTTCATTACCCTGTGATTGGCAGGATGAGGGATGAGGCAGGCTCACAGGCAGCATGTCAAGTCTGGAGGCAGATGAGATCCATCTTCCTGAAGCATCATTTACTCCTGCTGAAAAGTAATAAATTAACATATTAATATCAAATACAGATGTAATGTGAAGTCAAATACAAAAGTCACATAGATTTTTAAGAAAAGATTGAAGATGTCAAAGAAATTCCTTGCTTGTTTCAAAATCCTTTCCCCATGGGCTCTAAGCATTTGTTCCTTATGGTCAGCAAATGCTAGGGGCACCGCATGGCACTGCCTTCTGAAAACTGAAGGAATGTGTTTCATTTTTTAAATGTTACTGTGGATCAGACTAAAGGGGCCAGAAGTATCAAACATGGAAGGCGAAAGACACTCAGGAATCCAATTCCCTCATTTCCCAGCCATACAAGTCAATGGATAATAGGCGAACCACTCAATTGCCAGGCAACAGAGGTTTCCAAAATAAACCATTCTCCTTCCCATCTCTTCAGGCAAAGGCCTCTGCATCTTTTAAGTAGATTGGGAAACTGGCTGTCATGTGCGTTCATCAAGACGTAAAGGTTATTTATCTTTCAATCAAGGATGTCAATGTAAATTAATCACCAGAAAGCAGTAAAGTACCAGTACCAGTTCTGGGCCTTGACCTCCAGAGTCCTTGCAGCTTTCTCTTTTGATGTTTTTGGAACCCTCCACTACCATGTGGACAAACCCAGGGTAGCATAATAGGTGATGGAAAACATATAGTCTGAGGCCCCCATTTCTCCTACTATAGCCAGCCAAACCACCAGCCACAGGCGTGAAACCATTCCCAGGTAGCTCCAGCTGAACACCAGCTGAACATAGACACATGCAGGAATCTCATCAGAGATCAGGCAGGTCAGCAGGCTCCAGAAGAATCTCCCAGCTGAGCCCTTTCCAGATTGCTGAGCCACAGAAAGGTGAGTGAAATAAATAATTATATTCTGAACTAGTTACCATATTTTGGGGTCATTACATAGCGATATAGAATGGATACACTGACCATGTACGAATGGGTGGTAAAATCCCAGCAGCCAAAACAGCCAGGAGAATCCAAGGCTTATTATTTTTTTTAATTTGATTTTGTAGCTCTGACCTCTCGAGTATTTTATTGAACTAAGGGTCATTTTTATTTTTGACTTGTGTTATCTCTGGTTTGAGTCTTCAAAATGGGGGCCTTTAAATCCGAAGAAAACTCAGACCTGAACCTCTTCCAACATTGCAAGAAAGAACGTAGAGAGGATGGCTTAGCTCAGTGTCTTCAGTCTCTGATTAGCTGCTCACTAGAGTTGACAGAGCTGGAATAAAGGAGCTGGAGCTCTGGGACCTACCCTCTCAACAGTTTTCATCAGACAAAGGTCTACTTTTATTTGTTTTTGTAAATATACATCCATTTAAAACACATCTTTGTGTGTACCTACTATGTTCCATTCAAATGTTTTCTTAAGGTATCCTGAGTACCACATCATTAAGTAATGAGCTTGCTTGTTCTTTGGCAGAAGGATCACTTTCATCAAAAAAGTTTGGAATCCTATGTGTCCTTTGCAGGAGACGGAAGCATCTTCCTGGAAAGGTAATTTTGGCTGTAGTTAAGTTAGAGCTATCTGCGGGTCTGCCAGGCGGCTGGCATGGCTGGAGGATGGGCTGGGGCTGGGACTGGTTTTCTTGAGGTCTTGGAGGGTTGGGGGTGCAAGGCAGGGATTTTGAGGGGTCTGAGGTTCCCAAGGTCATCCCTGGGCCATCCTCCTCAAGTCCACCGTCATGAGTTGGGCAAATCCTGCACCCAACCTCTGCACCCCTCTGGCTGATTCCTGGCACTGACCTTCCTTCTCCTTCCTCTGCAAACCCAGAGTGGCCACAGCCAGAGCAGAGCCGGCTTCCCTGAGCTGGGATTTGATTGCTTCCTTTTTCCTTCTGCTTCCTTACATTCTGCAGCCTTCTCTCCAAGGCCCGGCATCAGTAGCCTGGTCAGAGAGGTGACATGTTTCTCCCTACGTTTCCCTGCTCTTCTCCCGTCCTTCAGCAACCCATGGTCACTATCTGTCCTGTTATTTATTGAACACGTTTGCGCACCAAGTGGCAGATGTTGGTTAGGATTCGGGAGACAGGGCTCAGGAGACCAGCTTGGTGAGGTTGAGAAAGCCACCTCTCCTCTCTGGGTCTGTTTCCTCAACAGTGAAGAGAAGAAGTTGGCTTCAGTGCCCCTCCAACCAGTTGTCCTTGAGCCACTTAGGACAACCCTGGGAGGAAATGAAGTCCAACTTGCCCACGCTCACCCTGATGTTAAACTGACTTCCCACCAGGCATCCTGGCTCCAGAATCCACGGTCTGCACCACGTGGTCATGCTGCCTGTCTCATACGTGTCTGCTGCATTCAGCAGGTATGCAGCAACTGCAGCGCCATTGTGACTCCTGCGGCAGGCTGGGAAGCAGATGATGTTAAGACTCAAACGGATCCACTGTTTACTTCCCGGGTCAGAAGGCTTTCTTCGTGAAGGGCTAGATAATAAGTACTTTTAGCTTTGCTGGCTATGTGGTCTCTGCTTCCCCTACTGTACTCTTGTGTTGTAGCACAAGAACAGCTGTAGGCAAGGCATAAACAGGCATGGCTGTGTTCCAGTCACGCTTTGTTGATGAAAACTGGTGACCGCTGATGGTGGGGTGACTGTATTAGTCAGCTCTCTGTCACTGTAACAAAAAACCTGTCACTGGCTTCTACTGAAGTGCAGAGAAATTCATTTTGGCTCATGGTTTTGGAAGTTCAAGATCAAGATGAGGGAAATCCTCTGGTGTGCATGGCAGAAAGAGAGAGAGAGAGAAAATGAGAGAGAGAAAGAAAGATGGAGATAGGGTCCATAGTTCCTTTGAGGGCATGTCCCTAATGACCTAAGGACTTCCCAACAAGACCCTGCCTCTTAAAGTTCCATTACACTTCTCAATTCCACCACCCCGGGGAGGAAGTCTTTACATATGGACTTTTAGAGCAAAATCATTCAAACCATAGCACCGACCCTTGATCCAGTTAAATGCTCTCATTTTACAGATATAAAAATTGAAATTCAAAGATAAGAAGTGACTTTCTCCAGATCATACAGTGACACATTAGCAAGGCTTGGGCCTGATCCTAAGTAGGGTGGACTCATTATACCATGTCCCCATTTTTTCACACCTTGCATCCAGTTATCAGGCAATGTGATATTGCAGTGGCTTCTTCTAAGAGGTGGAGTCAACTTTCCTAGGCCCTGAATCTGGACCCACTTGGTGAATCACCTTGGCCAATAGAATTGGTGGGACAGACAGTTCTAGGTCGAGGCCTCAAGAGGTCTTGCACCTTTCTTTCTCTCTTGGAGTCCTGCTCAGGCATTCTAAGAACAAACCTGGGCTAATCTGCTGTAGGATGAGAGACACATGGCCTAGTCATCCCTGGATGTCAGCTCACAGCCACCAGACACACAAGTGAGGTCCCAGTTAACCCCCACTCAACCTGCCAGGTCATGACAGCCACACAGGCAGGGCCAGCCAAGATCAGCTGAGCCTTGGGCAGATCAGCACCACTACCTAGCTGCCTTTGGAGAAATAATAAATGCTTATTGTTTTAAGTTACTAAACTTCAGGGTGGTTTTTTATGCAGCGCAAGTTAACCGACACACCAGGTCTCCTGAGTTCTGGAAAATGATTCTTTCCTTTCCATTTCAGTTTCCTCTCTCTTTTATACTTGAAAGAGTGCTGTCTTGATCTTTAGAAATTCTCTCCATTCCTAAAGTGAGGCTGGTTGTCATAGCATTCAAGGAACCAGGAAGCAATCTTGTTGTGATTCCTCAAAATAGATGTGACACTGAGTGGCACTTGGAATGTCATTTTTCTTTCTCTGTGCCCCTGGCTCTCCCACTTAGGAGCCTTGCCATATGGCAGTGTTTTTCTGGGTTCCTGTGAAGCAGACAGCTGTTTGACAAAGTCACCCCACTGAGGATGTTGGAAACAGAGGTGGGCCCAGAGAACCGTGTTAAAAGGCCTTACGCTGAGCACTGTGGTTTTGCCTGGTGCCCTCAGCCCACGGGGGGAAGTACAACCTGCTGAGTGGCCCATGGGTGGCAGGATGGCATGGCAGCAGCTGAAAAATAAGCTGAAATTCTTTTAAACATGCCTTGGATGCCCTCCCCTTTACAATATTCATAAGGTAAAATTTTAATACATTTAAAATGCTGATGTATAACAAATATTCATCAAAGTGAAAATATTCATATATGTGCAGTTTATTGCATTATCACAAATCAAACGTGCAAATCCATCATGCCACTAATGAAACTGAACATCACCAGTCCCCAGGAGCCTCCTCATGTCCCTTCCCAAGAACAACCCTCTCCCTCCTTCCCAAAGGCAGACACCATCCTGCCCTCTCGCACCCTCCTTTCTCTATTTTAATTTCAAAAGTAACATTGTGAAAATTCAAACAACACCCAGAGCTAAGAGTGACCCGTGTGGGCAGGACCCTACGCCATTCCTCTCTCTGTTGATTATTGTGAGATGGTTCAAACACAGAGGTGTGCATGCAGTGGAGGAGGCAGCTGTGCCACCAGGCTGCTTAGGAAGTGAAACGCCTCCTGTCTTCCTTTTCCTCCTCTATTTCCGCTCCCCCAAGTTTGGTATTCATTAATTCCACCTGCTGTGTTGTAACTTCACTACCTACGGTTGTGAATCTCAGGGGCACGCCGTCTTTGACAGACTGTAGCACCATACCCTCCCGTACCTGGTCTTTATAACCCAGCACTGCTCGTCAGATTCTCCCAGGTTGGCACATGCAGCTCTTGCTCACCCATTCTAAAATAAATTCAGCCGCTGTGGGTTTTTACAAAGAGAGGCGATTTCTCCCTTCTCGGTTCTTTCCCCAGCTCTCTTATCAGAGTGAAGGCAGCAGCTTGGCAAATGCACTCCTCTGGCATCCTCTGTACGTGGGTATATCCACGTGTGCAGACGCACGGCAGAACGCAAACGCTTCAGGATGAAAGGAGCCTCACCTCTGCAGTCAGACTGCCTGACTCTCAGGCCAGCTCCTTGCTTCGTGGCTCTGCAACCTTGGCCAGTTATTTCACCTGTCCACATTTTGCTTTAATCACCTACAACAAGAGATGACATGCCACAACGAGGGAGCGCACCTCCCTCTGGGGACAGTTGCGGATGCTGTGTGATTGAAGTTAAGTGTGCACAGGGGGTCAGAGGTGAGTGTTAGAGACCTGGGGGATGGGAGCAGACTTGCTGGCCATTGTGCAGCTTTGGCACGAAGAGCCACAGAGGGTCTTGAGCTGTCCTACTCTGACTGCAGAGAGACTGAAAGGGTTGAGGCAAAAGTATGGAGGCCAGATGGAGATGCAGCAGTGACACAGGTGGGAGCGGGACGAGGTGGCTGGTTAGCAGTAAAGGTGACGCGTGGTCAGACTAAGATAGGTTTTTGCAGGTAGATCCGGGGCTGGCTTCCTGCACTGTTACCTCAGGCCCCTCACTTGTAAGGGCCTTGTGCTTGGTTTGATGCTCTGTTGTTATCACCTTGAATTCTTTTTATTTTATTTTACTTTTTGGTACCAGGGATTGAACCCAGGGGCGAACTACTGAGCCACACCACCAGCCCATTTCATTTTTTATTTTGAAACAGGGTCTCGCTAAGTTGCTTAGGGCCTCATTAGGTTGCTGCGGCTGGCTGACTTTGAACTTGCAATCCTCCTGCCTCAGCCTCCCAAGCTGATGGGATTATAGGTGTGTGCCACTGTGCCCAGCACCTTGAAATTCTTAATGACTTTTGGACTGAGCTTTGCTTTGGATCCTAGAAATGATGAACACCGTTCTGGAGAGAGCTGGCAGGATCTGTCAACAAGAGGGTGTGGGGTAGGACAGAAAGGGAGGTTCAGAGCCAAGGTGCTTGGCCTTAGTAGGTGAAGCCGGAGTTGCCGTTGAGGACAGAAGGATGGTCAGGTCCAGGGCAAAGAGGGATTTGCAGAGAGAAAGAGAGAGTTTTCTAGAACATGAGGTCACTAGGGAGAACTTTGGGGAGTTTTCTCCCCTAAGGTCTCCATCAGGGAGCTGTCCCCATCCCAGTCTGACTCGAGCCACATTGGCATGACAGCAGCAATAACAACAGCTGTGTCCTCCTTGGGGACAATGGTCTGACCTCAGAGGGACTGTGCCTGCAACTGACTTATTTTTAGAATTTCTCAGTGGCAATGGGGAGGTCTGGATGAAAAATTCCGAGGCTGAATGCATATGGCTGAATAAAAACCTTTAATTAAGAGTTAAAGACTTTAATCTGCCTATAACTTGGTTTTATTCCTAAATCCTACAATTTTACAAAGAAAAATAAGAGGACACAGAATGCTACCCAATACAAAGCCATGCATACGTGGAGCCAAAACAATTGTGGTCTTTTTGGCAACGAAGCTCTCCACTCTTCAGATCGCTGCTGGAGAAAGTGCATCTTTTCCCCATGTAAACTGTGGATTTTCTCCACTCTTGCCAATGTTGCTGGCTCAGCAAGGACCTCTTTCCCTCAGGACAACCAGCCCGGTACACTGCGCTTGTTCCCTCCCGCCTGTCTTCCTCTTCCTCCTTCCTCCTCGGTGTCCCAGATGAACCATCTAAGTCAAAGGGGGCTTCCCTTTTTATTTCCAGTAAAAATGTGAGAAGAAAGTTCACGCACCTCTTTTTTCAAGATGAACATTTCCCACAATTTGTTGAAAGGTTGTAGAAGCTTCTGATGGGAATGGGGAACGCTGTTGGGGGTGCAGATTGTTGGCGTGATGGAAAGGGAGGGGAAGCCCTTGGAGTTTCTCAGATGTGAATAATTTCAGGTCTGCAAGGGCACACCTTTGCAACTCATGGGGGCTGCTGGGAACTTGTGCAGCAGTGGGAAACGAAATTGCCGAGACAGACAGGACAGACACGAGTTCACTGGCCTGGACTTGATTCCACCAGGGGAGCAGCTGCTGAGTGCGGTGGGGGAGACTGGCCAGCCCCGGGGAGGATCTAGGGAGGACTGGGAACCCTGAGGACACATGGCGCTGGCTGTGATTGGGGACCACCTCCCTGCATCACAGGTAAAGGCACAAGACTGCTAGAGTGACAGAAAGGAAAACTGATGGTCAAGAGCAACACGAATATAGTTCCCACTACATCCTAGATACACTTTGAGGTCAGGGGTTGACAAACATTTTCTGCAAAGGACCAGACAACAGATATTTTGAGCTCCTTGGCACATGTGCCCGTGTAGCATTGGAACTACTCAACTCTGCTGTTGACAGTATGTCAGCAAAGGGGTGTGACCGAATTCTAATAAAACTTTGTTGATGGACACCAGAATTTAAGTTTTATTTTTACTTGAGTCATGGAAAATTCTTCTTTTTTTATTAGCTGAATATGGGCTTACAACAGAGGGGGAATCATTACCAAACAATCAAGAACAAATGCATATTTACGTAGTTAACCAAGGGTGATGCTATGTCATGGTTGCCCCCTTTGGGTTCCCCATGGTTCCTTGTTTCCCTCAAAAGAACCCCTGTGTGAAATGGACTTCTCGCGGAGGTCAGAGATCTCTTTCTGAGTTGATTCCCCGTACTCCCTCCCTCCAGTCTCCCAGGTATCCTTCCTAATCCCTGCCCCTCCCCGCCCCTCTCCCTGCATCTCCAGGTATCCTAGGCAGGGTTCCCCCTGTTTGAAAATTCTTCTTTTGATATTTTTCAATCTTTTTTTTTAAAACATTATTGCTTGCTGTATAAAAACAGGGATCTGTATTCGGCCTTCAGGTGATTGCCTGCTGATGGTTGCTCTGGTGCTTGTAGACCTTGATTCTTTGAATCCTTACGATCCTGTGCTCGTTCCCTTTGACAGATGAATAAGCTGAGGCAGAAAGAGAAAAAAGTAATGATCAATTATTATGGGTTGGATTGTGTACCCTTGAAGTCTTGACACCCAATATCTCAGAATGTGAATTTATTTGAAAATATGATCATTACAGATATTATTAGTTAAGATGAGGTTATTAGAATAGGTCCTTTAGAACAGGAACACTTTAGACCAGAGATGGGAGAACTCCTTGTGAAGGTGAAGCCAGGAAATTTGGGCAATTCTTCAACAAGCCAAGGAATGTCAAAGATGGCCAGAAACCAGGCAAGACCCGTAGAACCACTCTCACTAACAGCTCTTAGAAGGATCCGGCCCTGGCATCAGCTCGACTTTGGACTCCTGGCTTCCAGGAGATGGATTTCTGCTGTGTGAGCCCCCACAGCGGGTTTACTCTTTGACCCTGTAGCTGCAGCAAACGAATACAATGGCCTAGCTGGGATTTGAAGACACTTTGACCTCAGAGGCTGGGTGTTTAACCGTGCTACTCGCTCCGACTGTAATTTTAGGAGACTAGACTGTCTTCAGACGCTGAGAGAATCAGGTCCAGTTCCTACTACACCTTCCATGTACTCTGCGAACTTGGGCAAGTCACTTAATCATCTAAACTTTGCTTTCCTCATCTGTAAAGTGAGAATTGCAAGATGCTCACTTTATGATGATACCGGAGGGTTAAGATAACATTTAAATATAATATATCCTATACAAACTAGAAAGCACATGGCACACAGTAGATGTTCACTGGCTGAAATATTCATTCTCCCTCTCCTTCCTTCCTTCTTTCTTTCTTTCCTTTTATCTTCTTCTTTCTGTATCAGGGATTGAATCCACACGTGCTTAACCACAGAGACACATCCCCAGCCCCCTCCCCCTGTTTGAATTTTGAGATAGGGTCTGGCTAAGCTGCTTAGGGCCTCTCTAAGTTACTGAGGCTGGCTTTGAACTTGTGATCCTCCTGCCTCAGCCTCTCGTGTCACTGGTATTGCAGGCATGCACTACCACATTAGCTCAATTTGGATTCTTGAGACTAAATAAAGGTGCATTAATTTAAATTAAAGCAAAGATCTGTACTGCTATCTCTCCTTGTTAATTCCTGGCTGGAATGCTGTCAACGATCCTTTTCCTCTGGGCATTTGGTATACAGTGGAGCAATGGTAGGCAGCAAGCAAGGTGATGAGTTTAGATAGGGACCCAGCAGGTGGGCAGTGACAACGTTGTAAATAGGAGAAACTGCTTATGGAATTAAGGCCATCGATATTGGCAGTGGGAGGGACCTCAGTACCTAACAGAGGAATGTGCCTGAAAAGAGGGAGATAGATACATTAAGGGAAAACAGAACAAACTAATAGATCTTAGCTTCAATCCTGCTCCTGCCACATAGAAACTGTGTGATCTTGAAGATGCTTAACCTCTCTGAGCCTTGGTGGTGTAATCTTTACAAGGGAGCTAGTTAGAGCTAGCTGTCTTGTAGAATTGCTGTCAGGATTCAATATAAATATGGAAATAATAATACAGATCTTCTAGGGTTGCTATGAAGATTAAATGGGGTAGTATTTGTAAAGAGCCTTGCAGGAGATTTGGCTCGAACTCAGCACTCAATACATGGGGTGGTGGATGGAGCTGCTGCTCCATCCAGATCTGCTTGGCTCCTGCTTAGTTGTGTGATCGCCGGTTTTCGTTTACTTTGGCTTCTAACAACTCATACTTGTAGCTTTTTGGAGAGCTGTTCTTGGGTTATTGTAACCTGGGGATTCATCTCTCCCAGGTGGTCACAGTCCAAATACTGGGTGTCTGGAGGCCTTGCCTGGGTCAAATTTGAGGTGTAACTGACGTTTCAAGTTAGGTCACACCAGAGGCTCAAGCTCGCCTTTGTGGGAATCTGCATGGAAGAGCTTGGCTCCTTCCCTGATGCTGCTGTTAGGTTCTCCTGGGAACATGTCACTTGCAGGTGAATCCTGGTGCCTGGGGACTCCACCGGAGAGCCACATCCCTTTTTGTGTGATGTTGTATTCTAATTTGAGTTGGGGGATTGGTGAACACAAATAAACAAGAAAACTATGAAAAGAGAGAGAAAGAGAGAGAGAGAGAGAGAGAGAGTATAATTTCCTTTCTGGTCCTGGGGATTGAACCCAGGGTTGCTTAACCACTAAGCTGCATTCCAAGTCCTTTTTATTTTTTATTTTTGAGACAGCATCTTGCTAATGGCCAATGCTGCCCTTGAATTAGCAATCCGTCCTCCTGCCTCAACCTCTTGAGTGACTGGGGTTACAGGTAGTGCCACGGTACTCGCATCATGACGAGTATTTTTGAACATGTTTGCATCTGTGTTCACCGGCAGCGTTGGTAATTTTCTGCACTCTCTGGTGTGGCAACCCTTTATCGCATGAGCCATATCAATTTAAATATAAATGTCAAATTATGTTGTAAAATTAAAAATCCCCCTTCTCAGCCATACCAACTACATATCAAGGACTCAGTAGCCGAGTGTCACTATTGGCTACCATGTTGGATACGTGCAGGTATTTCTGCTATATTGAATAGTATTGATTGGATTCCCTGTGACTTCAACCTTTTGAGTGTTCAAGAAAAGTCATGATTTCCAAGACTTCTTGCCTTTTTCTTATTATGGTGGGAGTGAAACTCCTAGCTTTCTATGTCCTCGATGGAAATAGAATTCTACATGATTCAGTTTCTTTTCCTTCTAGAAAATTTCCCACAAATTCCCAGTATGGGGGAGGTCACTTTAGTGTTACATAAAAATAAAGTTATTTTAATTATAAACGGGAATTGTTTGAGTTTAGTGAATGCTGAAAAGGACTGATTAGTGTTCTAAAGGGACACAAATTGTGAAAACAGTACTTTGCAAGCCAGGTTTTATTCCAGAACAAATTTTTAGAGCTAACTTAGTAAGTCAGAAGAAAGCAGGTTTATTTTAAAAAATGCTGATTTATCTTTCCCTGGCAGAATATAATATATTTAATTGCAATTTTGCTATAATCTGCTATGGCTTTGGCAGAAGGCATTGTCCTGTTGAATGGATCTGTCTGTCCTTTGCATTAGCAAATCCAGAGGTATAACTTTGCGCAGGAAACCCCTTTCAATAATCAAACCTCATGTTCTGCATGTTGTAAATTCTAAGGGAATAAATATGATAAGGAAAGAAAATTGTGCCCTGAGGCAAGGCTCAGGAGGGGTGAGGACAGGGAAGTTACAGGGATGAAAGAGGTTTCCACATCACCCAGATTGCTAACAGAGTCAGGAGTCATGGAGAGACGTGTTTCTGGGAAATGGCATCTGCTTCTGAAATTTCATGTCCACCCAGGTCTCTGTGACGAAACCAATGTCATGGATTTTAATTTGTCTTAAGGAATACTTTCTCCAGGTCGTCTTGATTGGTATACTGGAAGGAGGAGCTTTTGGGACACCTTTGGAGGTACAAATCCCATCATAGATTTTGTGCATGGTGTCCCTGGTGGGTGTTGGGTTTAGGCACACCTGGGTTTCAATGCTTGTTTTCCCTTTGAGTGACCTTGGGCTAGCCACGTAACCTCTCTGACTCTCAGTCACCTCCTGGAGAAACAGGACTTATGAACCTTCTCCCTTAGTGTCATTTGGTGGTGAAGTGGCACCTGTAAACCCTGGCACCGCACCTAACAGTAAGTGCTCAGTTAATGTGTGTTTACGTCCTTCTCCCTCTTCAGAGCTGTTCAGTGAAGGGGACGCAAAGTTGAAACCCCGTAAACTCCCCTAGAATTCTGACAGTATGAAGACGTGATTTTACGCTTGGGGTTTTAGGAACCAGGAGGCATTTTGTCGAATGGGTTGAAGATTGCTTTTCTGCCCTAAGGCAATTCAGTTGTCTGGACTGAAATCTTTGTACATTTTTAATAGTTATTTTTGTTTTATAACTTGGAGGTCAGAGACGTTCTTCTCTTGGCTCATTGATTTGGCCAAATCTTTTCCTCACTGAAGATCATGTGTTGGGGGTTAGGGATGACAGAGGGCTTGGGCTTTTGGTGTTAATAGTTGATTAAATTAGCAGAGGCTGTCTGAGTCAGACTGACCTAAGTTCCGATCATAGCTTTGCCACTTCATAGCTGTAGAACCCAAAGATAATTCCATTTCCTTTTTAAGTCTCAGTTTTCTTGGTATCAAAGTGGATGAGAGATGATACCTATTTCATCATATTGTGACATTAAGTGACATCATGCATCTCATCTGCTTGTATTAACAACTTATTGAATATATGCCATTTTCCTGGCTCTTGGCTAAGGCGTTGACATGGATCATATAGTTTAATGCTTGTGACAGTTCTGTACTATTGATGCTATTACTATGAGTCCCACTGAACAGGGGAGGAGATTGAGCTACAGAGACCTATGTGACTCTGCACACCCAGATACAGTGGTGACCAGATGTGGACCTAAGTTTGTCTAGACAACTCTAGATCGGTGATTTCAGCCCCATTTCTACAATCCTTTCTTCTATCTTTAGCTGCTGCATCTCCCTGCACCCCTGTGGAACTTAGAAATAAGGTGCTTTTTTGTCCCTTTGTTAGACTGCATATCTGGTATTGCCTTCTGAGAACACACTTTGGAGCTTCCCAGTTATTCTCCGGGTAGTAAATGTAGCAGAAAATATTTTGGGGGAAACTTTGCAGATGGGTCATTCAACCCACTGGTATCTTGGGTATTTGAAGCTTTATAAGTTCTGCTCATGCTTTGACAAGGATTCTGAGAACAGAGCAGACTGTGGGCAGAGAGAGGTGCCATGTTCTCAAAGACTCATTCTTAGAGGGAAAATAGTGACCAACTGTGCAAGTTAGCTTTCCATCCCTGTGACCGCAAAGACCTTAAAAAAGCAACCTAAGGGTGAAAGAGTTTGTCTGGGACTCATGGTTTCTGAGGCCTTAGCCCATGGCCAGCTCACTCCATTGATCTGGGTCAGAGGTGAAGAAGAACATCTTGGTGGAAGGAATCTGCTCAGCTCATGGCAGAGGGAGAGGGAGGGAGAAAAAGAGAGAGAGAGAGAGAGAGATTGGTTCTAGGGACAAGGTACATTCCCAAGAGCATGTCCTGCTTCCTCTAGCCATACCCTTCCTGCCTATAGTTACCACCCAGTAGTCCATTCAGATAATCCACCCAGGAGGCTATCGGTCTCATAATCCAATATTTTTACCTGTGAATATTGATACATTGCCTAACACACGAGATATAAAAGTGCCTAACACTTTTAGAACCCAACCATAACACAAAAAGGAACTTTGTCTGAAGCCTACCCCTTTAAAACATGTGTGAGCTTCATTCTTTAGGTCATGCCTGATAAGAAGAAGGGTGTGCCCTAGTGGCCATGTGCTGACACAGACTCTTACTGTAAGTCTTGCTCTTGGCTTATAGTCTGCCAAGAAGAGATGACTCGTTGTCCTTATTTTTCTTACTGTTTCCCATCTGGTCCTAATTAAGACACAGTTGGAACTATGAAGTGCAACGGGCAATTCCTCCTTCAATTTCTAAAGGAGACTGTATGCTAAGAAGGTATCTCTGAAGGGATGCCAAGAATTATAATCTACCAATGTATTTTAATAGTTTCCAGATTTTTCCAAAATTATGTTAGTGAACAGGTATCTGACTCAGGTTCTTAATTCTGGATCTTGAATACAACGAACGCACCAGATCCAGACAGAATAATTAACGGTGTCTCTTGAGTCCTATTTGGATTCATGTTACCCATGGTGCACAGCCCGATTAAAGTGTGCAGGGGTAAAATGCTAATTTCTTTACATGAAATTCCTTTGTAAAGATTGGGTTGACGAATGTGGCCCTGATCACCTAAGTGTTCAATGGGATGTCATCAAGCCCTTCTAGGGAAATGGGCTTCCCAGGAGGAAGCACCAAATGCACACTGCTTGCCCTTCGTATGACCTGCTGGCTCTCAGACTGGTGGTGGTAAATGGACACCAGCAATCGCATCCTCACGTGTTCCCCTCAACTTCATACCCACCATCTCCGCCATCACTGTTCACTCTGCATCTAGTTTAATGCAGATGTGTCTCTCTGTACATCCTCTAAAATATTTAAAACTCTGACAAATAGATCTTACGTGATCCACTTTATAATTTAGGGAAAGGAGACGCAGAGGTTGGGTGAATTGCTTAATATCAGGCAACTCATATTCTGTGCAGCCAGGATTTGGACCCAGTATGAATTACATCAAAGCTTTTGCCCTTCCTATTATTTTATAGCCTCTAGAGGACATAATTAAGGATGATATTCAGCCCGTTTCTTTAAATACCTTATGTATAGTTAAGGAGCCAGACATAACCATCATAATAAGCAGCTCAGCTTCTTGGGAACTTGCCGTGTATCAGGGGCTTTGTTAAGCTTTAGGACAAGCCATGTATCAGGGGCTTTGTTAAGCTTTAGGACAAGCACCGCAGCCCATGTTGACAGACGGCACTGGGTAGCTTCTGCCTGCGGTAAATCTGAGCTTCACCCAGGTTGTCTGAGTCCGGTGTGTCTGATTTTATTCACTGTTGTTTTCCAAGACTGCGGATCTGGGAGAGAGATTGTCCAGAGGACAGTTCATTGAAGGCAGGCTAAGTGAGGGGTCGGATCACGGGACTGGAGTCAACGGCAGCTGCAGTCGGGGAGATGAGGGTCGCGGCCCTGATAGGAGGTGCGCTGTCCACGCAGCAGAACGTTCTAGCCGCAGACGTTTTCCTGGAGACTTGTTTGCACGCTTTGTCTGCATCAGGTTGTCCTGAATCAAGGTCAGCATCTTTGCTCCTAATTGTTCATCATCCATTTCCTGCTTGGCTTAGTGTCTCAGAATACCTGGAGTAATTTCCAGTATGTTCAAGAGCTCTTGAAATTGAAACTAAGCCCTTGTCCCAGAGCTGTGGAGCAGTGGCCTGGGTAGGCTGGAGCCTCAGCACCGTGGAGCGTGGACTGGCCAGGTAAGGAAAGCCAGGGCACACTGACCTGTGGCACTGGTTCATGCACCTGCCCCGTGTAGTGCTGAAGCCCTGAGCCACAGCATCCGCCAGCGTCCACCTCCTGCTTCCTACCAGTGGTGGAAACACAGGCAGCAGGTACACCAAGTGGGACTGCAGGGCTTCTAGCATTGGTACTTTCCCAAGCCCTGATCAGCAGAAATTTGGACCAATAGCATCAACCCACATACATCCCCAGACCAGCACTCTCTAGCTGCAAACCCTATTGGGTCCCTTTCTCCCTGCGAGAGCTGTCTTTTATCTTCAGGCTTGAACAAATCCTACTCTTGAACGCTTGCTCTTTCTCATCTGTGGATCTCATTCTATGAATTCACAAGACACAAGCTCAGAAAGAAGAAACTGGCAGTGAGCTATTGGGGTCTGCTACAACAAGAAGGGCACAGCCTGCCTTCGAGAGCTGTGACATCGCCACTTAACGGTAGTGGAGAAGAATCGGGTTTTGCTGGCTGTGACCCTCAGAATAGACTCTGGCAGGCAGCCCCTGCCTTGATCAACGGCCAACACTGCCACGGCCTTTCTCAGGTGCAGGGGCCTGCCGCTTAGGCAGACCCCACCTGCAGCAGAAGCGAGAAACTCCAGTTTCAAAATCTGTAGCTGATCTGAAGCTCCACTAGTTGGGGCTTTTAAAGAGGCCCAGAACATCCTGCTGGGTAGTTGGATGTGAGTGGTGGTTTGACACAGTGGCAGGGAAGCAAGAGAGAGCTGTCAACCCTCCTAATTGTGTGGTTTGTTCTCTAGATGTCGTATTTCTCTAAGTTAAGGTAAGATTAAAACTGACCAAAAAAAAAAAAAAAGTTTGGAACACTTCAGTTGAAGAATGCATACAATGTCACAGAGAAACTCGTGATTGATTGCCAAAGGGAAGACACAGCCCAACACCACCGGAGGGCAAGCCAGTGCATGGCGTGTGGTCTCAGAAGGTAATCACAGGATGCATTTGGATAAACAGATAAGAGGAAAGATTTTACAAAAAAAATGAAAAGCACACAAAATTATGAAGGTACAGAATTATAAAATGATTACTGGAAAATAAACAGGCTCATTTTTCCCCCTGGAGACTACAGAAGTCTCATGTGTATGTGTTGTCCAATTTGATTCCTTCTTTTATGTTTGCATCCAAAACATTCGCAGAGTGAAGCAATCACAGGCGCAGTTTTGAAGTGATGGAGTATTGATGTGGGTTCACAGAGCACACGCACCTCTTCAGCCAGACAGCTCTGCCGCCGTTGGATTTCGGCTACAATTATAACACAGCATTGCAGGCAAGCTGTACAGTCACATTTCTCCCCAGCAACTAGCTGAGCCCGGAGAAGCTGCGTTGTCATTTTAGGGAGACAAATGACAACGATCCCCCGAGATGTAATGTGCAGAAGAAACACAATCCTATTAAGAGATTGCCACCGCAAAGGTTTCCTCCTGTTCCAGGCTCAGACAGAGGAGGGAGACACGGCACCGTGTTAAGAACAGGCCTGCGCTCCCGCCCTGCCAGCCTGGAGCACGAGAGCCCTGCCATTTCTGAAAAACCATCCTTGGGATCAGAATCAAATTAAATGCTCTAGGAGACATTTTTGATATTCAAGAGGAGTAGTGTGGCCCTAAAATGGAAGTTCCGCTTCGGATGGGCCTGCAAAGCTCTGTTAATGACATTTGCTTCCACGGTCCTGGAGGAGGCCAGAAGCCGCGCTGTGCATTGGGGAAGGTACTAAGTGGGGTTCTGAGCACTTTGCAGGTCCTGCAGCTTGTAAGGGGCACCGTCTTTGACCGTAAGGAGGAGAGAGAAGGGTGCCTACACTTTCAATCGGTGTGGTGTGATGAGAGAGAGAGAGAGAGGGTTACGTGCGGTCTGTGTGTCACCGGGGAGTACCAGGAGCAAGCGTATCTGCACTGTGATGTGTGGATTGGCACCTGTCAATCCTGAGACGCTCACCCTGCACCAAGCAGCATCAAGGTGCCTTTGTGCCTGGTGCCTCTTACTCAGCAGAACAACCGCAGGGCATAGGGGAAAAGGTAGGAGCTCTGCTGCCGGACACATGGGGTTCAAATCCCAGCTCAAGCACCCTCTCGAGCAAGTTGCCCGAACCCTCTGCGCCTCATTTTCCTCCTCTGTGCAGTGGGGATTCTAATACTCTCTGCAAAGTGGTGCCGTCTACTGAACGTGCAATAATTGCCCATCATGCTTCCCCAAATGATGATCAGAAGCTGCTTTTTCATTGCTTTCTTGGAGAGATGAACGAACGCCTCTTTCATCTCTCAGCCCCTCTTCCTTCCTCTCACGTTGTCACCAGTTTGACTTCCTTTGGAACAAAACCCCCGTCTCCCTTTCTCAGTGCAGAGGTGGCCGCTCTTTCCCCAGCCAGGGTATTTCACCTTCCTACCCACAGTGACTAGTTCGGGGATGGACACGTGAACTGAAATGGGCCTCTGAAACTCTGTAGTACTTTTCTAGGTCTTTCTGGAAGAAGAAAACTGTATTTCTGGGGCTTGTTAAAACTGTCAAGCAGGATGGAGACTCCTCAAAAGCTTAGGGATGGAAGCACCGTTTGACCCAGCTAGTTCCCTGCTGGGTAATTTCCAGAAGGTATAAAATGGGCACACTGCAGTGACTCAGCCACATCAGTGCTTACAGCTGCACAATTCATAATAGCTCAGTTATGGAATCAACCCAGATGCCCATCATTGTGTGAAGGGATCAAGAAACTGTAGTGTACACACTCCATGGAGTTCTACTCAGCCATTAAAAAGAATGGAATCATGGCCTTTGCTGGTGAATGGGTGGAGATCACACCAAAGTGAAATTAGCCAAACTCAGAACCTCAAAGATTGAAAGCTTTCTTTTATATCTGGAAGCTAATGTAAAACACAGGAAAGGGTGAGAGAAGGATGAGATTATGCAATAGATCCCTCAACATGAGTTAACAGAGCAAAGGAAGCCTAGTTGAGCAGAGGAGAGAGAGGGAAGGAAAGAAGGGAGGGAAAAGGGGGACTAGAAATACTGTGTTGTATACTCTGCACCCCTAAGATACTAAATAGTTTCCACGGAAACAGAGGGAAGAGACCAGGGAGAGGGAGAAGGGTCGGGGGAAGTGCTGAGGAATGAATTTGGGCCAAAATATATTGTCATAACGTGTGCATGTATGAATGTGTAACAACAAATCCCTTCGTTATGTACAACTGTAATGTACCAATGAAACAAACACACAAAAATGATGTTAGATGATTCCTCCAAAAATTAAAATGAATTAGCAGATAATCCAGAAATTCCACTTGTAAGGAGCTGAAAACAGGTGTTCAAACTAAAACTTGGGTATGAATGCTCATAGCAGCATAAGTCACAGAAGCCCATGTGAAACAACTCAAATGCCCAGCAAATGAAGTATGGATGAACAAAATAGGCTCTATCTACCCAATGAAATATTATTCAATCATAAAAAAGGATAAAGCACTGATGAATGCAACCACACAGATGATCTTGGAAACATGCTGGATGAACTAAGCCAGAGACAGGTTAGATTAAGTATGCAGAGTAGGCACATTCATAGGGACAGAAATTAGGGGTTGAGGGAAGGAGGTATAGATAGATAGCAACTGCTTAATAGGTGTGGGGCTTGCCCTCTTGGGGTGAAAAAATGCTTTAAAACCAAAGGGGTGATGGTTGAACAACTCTGTGACTGTAACAGACCTTGACCTAGAGGCTGTGGCAGATTCCTCAGGCCTGTTAATCTCTGCCAGGGTCAGAGTGAAGCAAGCAATGCTCCCTTGTGCAAGGGTAGGTTTGGGTCCCATCTTTGGAGTGTTTGTGTCTTCTTCATCACAGAATCTTTTTCTGCACCAATCTCTACTTTCAAAGGTATTGTTTGAAACAGGACTGCCTCCTTTAGCATCCGAGTCCTTTCTTGTCCATGCAATGAATTCCTGCATCGTGAGTCTGCTGTTTGCAATGCTCACCTGGGTCCTGTCCCTGCTCAGATGCCAGCGGATGGAGCGCCTCATGCAGGGGTAGGTGTTCGCGTCCCTTGAGGTGGCACTCTGCTCGTTGTGCCTGTGTGGGAAGATGCTCAGACACCTGCCATGTGTCTCTGAGCTACCCTGGGACAGACAGGGATCTTGAACCCAGGTCTTGGGTACTACAGAGCGCTCACGTTTAAGCATTACACTCTGTAGTTTAAATGTATATTTTCAAAGGACTCCACTAAGAACAAAATTCCATTTGATAAGGAGGAACCCTTTTGATGACAGAAGAGTCTGTTAAAAGGTTTTCTGTCCGAGTTCTTGCAGACTAGAAATCTATATGCACAGAGTGCGACCCTGCGAGGATGGCATTTGCATGAGACCAGGGAGGTTTGAATCCTTTCTGAGCTGATTTGTCTCAGTAAATCCCCAGAAAATGTCACTTGTCTCATTTCCCCTTTGTCTGAGTTTCAGCTGAGTACATTTTTTCCCCTCCCTTTCTTTGTAAATTCTCTTGATTTTGGTTATATAATAGCACCAAGCAGTTGCCTTTTCTGAACAAAAGCCTAAAATGAATAGATATCAATGGTAATACCAGTAATTAGCAGTTTTTCTCTGCACTGCAGTTCGAAACTGCTTTATTGATTTATTTTGACTCTGTTCCATATAGGACAATTTTTCAGCTCGCGCAAACATATGCTTATCTCCTTTTGAGCTTGCTGGCTTGCTCCCCAGCCCGGCTCTGACATGGGGCCAGGAGGAGCGGGCTAGGGTGCCTCACATGAACTGTAGCCTTGCGGGAGGATCTGAGCGTGAAGGATGGAGCAGCTTTTAGTTGAAGGTTCGGTTTTTCTGTTTCCTTACTGCTTTCATCTAATTGGAACTTGGAGTCACATGGAATTATGTGTGGGGAGAAAGGATGATGGAGAAGGAGTCATCCAGGCAAAGAGAGAGAGAGAGAGAGAGAGAGGTCAAAGACCAGAAAAGTAGGAGAGAAAAAGAACCAGCCTCTAACTTCCCCCTTGACCTGGGTAGGTTGGCTCCCAGTTATATGATTTTCTTTCACACAGTCCCAAGAGGGCAATTTGGGTGCATCTATCTGTCAAGGTGACTGGTTTTTGTACCCTCTGAATTTAGCCCTCTTATTAAATTTGATGTAGGGAACTTGGAATAAGGATCAGTGGGATAGCACTTGCTTAGCACGCACACGGTGCTGGGTTCAATCCCTTGTACAGCAAGTCAAAACAAAAAACAAATAAGAAACAACAAAAAATTGGTGTGGAAAACTTTGATTTTGCAGAAGCCAAGAATTAATGTTCCCTAACATATTTAAGATCCTACTGAACCTACCTATAGAAAATTCTAGAACTAAAGACACCATTTATTCTGTGATCCATTTTTCAAAATTATTGATAGATCACATCAACAATTATACATATACAACATCCTTTTCCTTGACCGAATCGTATTCCACTGCATGGGTGTACATTATATGCTTAACCAATCACCTAGTGCTCTTGATTTAGTTTATTTCCTTCATTTATAGTTCTCTTTACTTTCCATCTTTCCTTTCCTTCCTTCTGCCTCTATGACCATTCTGAAATGAATACAGTTGATCTTTGAACATAATTATGGAGTATTGGCTTAGAATAAATTCTTGCAAGAGATCGCTGGGTCAAAGAGTACACCCACTTTTTGAGCATCTGCTAGCTTTGCTACTTTTTACTCTGAGAATATTGTACTGATGCATTCAGGGTGGGTAGACATTTTCATGCCAGAATCACACCATCCAGTTGGGCTTCTGTGACAGTGCGATGTTTGCACTAGGACCTGTGGGGTGGGTGTTGAGCCAACAAGGCAGACTGCAGGATGGTGATATGATGTTGATGGTGGTGATGGCAGTGGTGATGGCGGTGGTGATGGTGGTGATGATGGTGGTGATGGAGGTGATGGTGGTGGTGATGTTGGTGGTGATGG
>PVKS010026488.1:0-28591 GCA_004027875.1 Aplodontia rufa | reverse complement strand
AGCAAGTGTGCGGTGTCTTCTCCAATTAGCAGTCACGGGTCTTATTTTTTCCCAGTTTCAGACACAGTGGATAAAGACCACCTTTCTATCTGGGATCTCCATCAGGATCCCTGACCTTAATTTTTCTATGTACCATGCATATCTTAAGTCAGACCATCAAAAATATACCTTGAAAATTCTGCAAAATCTGTCTATCCATTTTCTTCAGGTGTAATACGGACAAATGGCAGAAACTTCACTAAGAATGAAGTCTCCCCGGGGGCCATGTCTCTTGCTCCTTGCCTAACTGTAGACTTGCTCCAGGGCTCCTTCAAGGACTAACGTGTAACGCGGTGCATTCTGGGTAGGCCCACGCACATGCTGAGCAGCAGTTCTGAGCACTGTGACATGGGAGTCCCAGCTGCACTGTGCCCTAGATGTGTAGCCAGATCTCTCAGTGCCTCCCAGAGAAGGTGCATATATGGGGTGATCTAAGGACCCTTAGAAACCAGTTTGGGACCATCTGCATCTCCAGGTTGTGAAGGTTGATGTCTTCAAGCTGGGAGGTGGCAGCTCAGAGCAGAGCAGGTCACAAGCCTGGTGCACGGATGGAGGACGCATCCAGCCTGATCTGTGCAGTCTGTTATCAAGGCTGATGCAGGGGGAGGATTTAGTTCAGGTGTGAAAGAGGGTAGGGTGAGTTTAAGAAAAGAGGGTTTGACGAGCAGACAGAAAGACAAGGGTACTTGAAGGAGCCTCTCATGTACTGAGGGCTTCTTCCACGCCAGCGTTTGTCCTGCTGGTCTTCACCAGCATGACCACATTTAATCCCAGAGACAGTATAGTTCAGAGGTGGCTATAGGTTTGTTTGGACCCTGGATCTACTATTTGAAAACTACATCACTGGAGCCTGGTTATTTTGTCTTTCAACTTTAAATTCTACATCCGCAGAAATGGAGCAGAAACACTATGAGATGGCACAGAACACATGGGCTCTTGAGACCTTGGGGTGTGAACTTGGGTCCTGGCTCTCCCATCTTTGGACTGTGCAAATTAGGGCAAGTCACTTAACCTCTCTGGGCTTCAACTAGCACATCATGCTGTCAGGGCCTTGTGAACTCAGAAAAAATAAATGCATAGAAAACAGGTGCTTGCGTACAGGCTCATAGTAACATATTTTCACTCATCATTCTTATTACAATTCCTAATTTACAATTTTCTTAGTAGGACTCACATGAAGTAATATATTTAAAGTATCAGATACATGGTAGGTACTTAATAAATGTCAGTTCCTTCTCATTTTTCCATGGTTTTCACAACTATATTGTGATTTTACCCAAATGAGTTTGAGACACTTTCCCACGCCTGCACAGCCGGAGAGGACTGGAGAGGAATCCCCATCCGTCCACCGATAGCTCAGCGTCCCCTTTGAGATTAAGGATTGTGTAAACCACGTGAAATCATGCAGCGTTTGGATCTTCATGGTTTTTTGCTCCATCCTTTGGAAGTCACTAATCATTGAGCTGTGTCCTTGTGGGTCAGGATTCACCAAGGGGTATGAGCTGAAAGATATGGAGGATGCTGTACAGATAGCACCCAGGGCCCTTCCTGGGGGACCTATCCATCTTGTCCTGCTGCTGTGCAACGTGGGAAGGGTGCATTTCTCACGAAAGTAAGATCTTCCTCAGGAACTGATAAGGCCCAAAGAGCTGAGCTCATAAAAACCACTCGATTCACAAAGGTGACCTGCAAGTCCTCCACTGGCACAGAGCTGCCCTCCAGTGGAGACCCCCAGGGGGCCATGTGGAAGATTTGTTCCGCCATCCAAAGGGCAAGCGATCATAAATAGTCATAAGAAGATTTAATTTGGAGATGCTGCGCCTCCAAGCAACAACAAAGGAAATCAGTAAAACTGAGTTATAGAAAGGGTTGGCCCGATGCCAGAGAAAGCTAGAAAGTTCCTCACCCACCACCCTGCTCTCATTCTGGCCCAGAAAGTGCATTGAAAGACCTGTATGGAGCCCACAGCAGGAAAACAGTGTATGCATGGCCCCTGGGGCTTGGCGTGGATTCTCAGTGTCCTAAGCGAGGCTGGGAAGTCTGAGCAGGAGGCTAACTAACGTGGAGAGTCAACCTCACCCTTGAGAATTCCTTAAAAACGGCCCATAAAGGATGGTCCATGGGGTTTCAATTTTTCTTAGGTAACTCGAGTTTGAGAATCGTGAAGCTAGACTAAAGAAAGAGACAAGAACGTTTATGTGTACACGTTTGGACTTTGAAGCCATTCTGCCTTCAAGATAATTAACTGATCTTCAATAAAGAAGAGGACTAGGTGGGGAATTATAGCATGTGCCCACGTTTACCTTGATCTGTGATCATAGCGAGCCTCTGTAACTGTAATACACGGTACCAGATGTGTTGTTGCATGGATTAATCAATAGAGATATTGAAAATTTCTAGCATAGGATCTGGCACATAATAGATACTCAACTGAGCATACATCTGACCAATCTGATATACAGATACACTTTTATTAAAGTAGCAGAGAATGCTCAGGCATCTGTTCCCTGCCTTTCCAAGGTGATGTTTGTTGTTACTGCAGATCATAGTTCATATCCTCAGGCACTGATTTCATGATGCCGTGCATATACCATGATGCCAGTCCTCCTTTTCTCCCTGATTCTAGGGACTTCTGGTCAAAGGGGAAATTGGAGTGAGATGCTACTAAGCACACGGACAGTCCCCAAGAGATGTGCAAATGAAGTTAGCAACAGAACATTCAGGTGGAGATCTCTAAGGGCTAGGAATTCCATACACTAACTCCGACAGATCATAAATATGTAGGGAGGAAGAGGAGAAGCTGGCTTTTACAAAGAATCCTGTTTCTGATACCTCCTTCCCCCTGGAACATTTCTCATTAGTGCTCTAGGTTCTCAGGGGTTCTGCAGGGAAGAGTCTCTGGGTTTCTTGTCAGCACCACCACCATTTGCCAGGAGAGAGAAGAAATGAGTCTTGAAGAGCAGTCCACCAATCAGAATTGAGCATTTTTATGTAGTTATCTTATTTAATTCTTGCCGCAATGGGGGCAAAGAGGGCCTTATTAATATCACCATATGGATGAGGAAACTGAGGCCCATGACATACATCTAATTACAAAAAAAAAAAAAAATCATGATGTTAGCTAGTAAGTTCTTGGTTCTGATTGAAACACAATTCCTTGGAACTCCAAGTCAAGATTCACCCCAGGAGATTACATTTGTTCTCTAAAGAAGGAAAAGATGAAGATATCAAATGTGTGTGGAATGAGCTCTTCCCCGGCCTCATAAGCTAAACAGGAGTTCCCCTGACCTTCTTGGTTAAGAAGTGTTTATCTACCTACCTTACCCTCTGTATCCCCAAGTCATTTTTCTGTAAGAAGATTTGCTTTAATCCTTCAAAGGAATATCTCTGGGTTACTTTTTTTGATCCTAATAAATGAAACTTTTGGTATATGGTTAATCAAAATCCCCCAAGTTTAATTAATCTAACACCACCTTGCCCAGTGATAAATTCAATTAATGAGTATATCATTTAAAATTCAATACCCTTGAGTGTTTCACATCCATTTTTGTATTTAGTTTTTATATCCCTGAAAACCAAATTGAAAGAATGGGTTTTTACCAGTGTCACTATTAAGACTACTTAAAGTAAGAGGAGATAAAATACAGACACCAATACAGAGAGAGCCCTTCTTTCCTGAAATATGCAGATGTGTTAAATACTTATACAGATGCTAGAAATATTACATGAATTGGTAATGCTCTTGAACTTATTGTTTAGATTCCTAAAATGATATAAAATATTTTTTAAAGTGCAACAGTTTCTATTTCTATTTAATTTTTACAAAAGAAGGTGAGTTTCAATGGTGTAATGGCTAAGTCAGCTGTTCCTTAAGAGAAATTGGCTTAGGGCACTAGTTTCAGTTTGCTATATGTAGACTTCAGCACTGCCTTGTTTGAAGGTGGACTTCCTCTAGAACTGACCAGTCACCCTATCTATCTGTTAGGGACCCTGTTGTCCCTCTGGTGCATTGGAGTCACTATTGCCAATTAGTCACTCCTCTGATTCCAGTAAGTGACCAAGCAGTGACCACTTGGTGCTGGTGTCACTTATCAGAGGATCAGTGGATGCAATTTGTGGAAACTCCATCAATTGAGGACTCAGTCCTCCTCCATTTTCTCAGCTTTCACCTGTTCTCTAACAGCGGACAGTTTCATGGCTCTAAAGACCTTTATTTAAACGCTGATTTCCAATGTATAATATCTTGCAATCCAGATGCATGACTCTAGTTTTGCAAATCCAACCGTCTCCTGAACATTCCACTTGGATGACTAATAACCACCTAGAGATTAACACGCCCAGAGCAAATTGTTCACATCCCAATGCCACAAACTTCGTTTCTCAGTGACTCTTCCTCTTCTCTGCAAATGGCACCTGTATTCTACAGGCTGGGGCTATTCTTGGTCCTTCTCTCACACTTCGAATCCAGGCCATTAGTAAATTCCATTGAGGACGCCATATGTCATCTGACCTCCATCACTTTTACTTTATTCCAAACCTCCGTCACCTCTCACTGCTGTTATTTCAGCAGCCTCCTACTTGGTTTTCCCTCTTCAACCTTCATTCCTTAAATCCTCTTCTCTGTACAGTGACCAAAATGATTTCTCCAGTGTAGGAGTCTGGCAATGTCCTTCTCCTCTAGAAGACCATCCGGTACCTCCCATCTCAAGACAAAATCCAAAGGCACCCATTGTCTGGATATGCCCCTTCCCTCACCTCCTCCCTCTGAATCTCAGCTTATTTCTAGTCAGGGTGTCCCTCCCTGATACTTGGACACACCAGGAAGAACTTCACCCAGAGAAATTCGCTTTTCCTCAGCCTTCCTCCAGGTTGCTGTCCCTCTTCTTCTGTTCCCTGTTCAGACGTCATCTCCGACCAGGTCTTCTGGTTAAAAACATCCCAGTGTGCAGGTGAAGCATTAGCTGTGTCCCACCATCTGTATTTGGGGACTGGCACTCAGGTTCCAAACTAAGATGATCAGATGTTTCCTCCAAGGACTTGATGGGCTCTTTATGAGAATAGTACTAAAAGAGACAAAGAGGGAGGAATGAATGAGAAATAAGTAATGAAGGAAGGAAAGAAGGAAGAAGAAGAGACCTGAATCTGACCCATTCCTGTAGTGATACCCAAACAACACTGCTGCTCCAGCCCCGCAACCTGTGTCCTCACACGTCTCCATCTGCTACCTATCCCGAGCCTATTCATAACCAATGTCTTAAGAGTCATCTCATAGATCCTTCAAGCAAATTCTCTTTTACAGTATTGGGCCAGAGATATTTCTTGTTGCTTGTTGGAAACCAACGTTGTCAGTTATGGACCGAAGTGCAGGTGTGGCAATTGAAGGAAAGGTCAAGAGCCCTAGGCTTCAAGGACAAGGCAGGGCAGGAGGTTCCCATAACTCACGCACAGTCGTGGCTGGAGCAGTGGCTTGCCTGGCATGCGCAAGTACCTGAGTTCAAACCCTAGCACCACGTACACAACAGAGTCTCAGAGCAATGAAGGTCACATGAGAAACTAAATAAAATTGATTCTTTCTTCATCTCTCTCTCTCTCTCACTGTCCCTTCTTAAAAAAATAAAATAAAATAACTCATGCACAGTCATGTGGCTTGTACCCACCCTGTGGTTAGAATGGGACACAGACTAGCATGTCCAGCCCCTTTCTTTAGTGAGCTTTGGGAACATTTGGCAATGGGGTGAGAGGAGCTCAGAGTCCTGCTCTGACGTCCACAGCAATAACAGGAGCAGGACAAAAGCGAAGCCAGGTACTGTTACTTAATATGCTGATTTCTTAGCATGGCTGAGGAGGAAGGAGAGATCCACGGGAGCTGCTCCCAACCCCACTCCCTCAGCCTTCCTCCCTGCCTCCTCCTACTCTTCTGAATGCGGAATGAATTGCCACAGCCGGGGTGCAGAATGGGGTGCAGAAGGTGGGCAAAGAAAAAGACAGCAGCAGCTGGAATTTCCCATCAGCACCTGCTGTTCACCTGCTGTTCTGCCCTCTCATTGGCCAGGCTGGCCCTGGCTGTTTTGAATATTCTTCCAGTTCCTCCTAACTTCCTGCTTCCTTGCCCTTCTGCACAGGAGTGAGCGGGTGCCCACAGGCCCTCAGCACACCTTTGTCTTCCTTACTGCAACTGCCCTGAAGCAGAAAAACAGCTTGGAGTTTGCAGTCAGATAATTCTGGCTCAGATCTCAGCCTGGTGGCTTATTATTGGGGTGTATTTGTTTGGATTACTCTCTGAACCTAACTTTTCAAGGTAAAAAAGAAATCGGAGGACTCGCTTCTCAGAATTACAAATTAGAATTTGTTGCCCCAGGAAATCCTGACAGCCAATCTGCATCACAAAGAAGGTGTTAGTTAACCACTTGCCCTTGCTTGCTTCCATGGCAAAAGGTCACCACAGTGGTTAGGAAAGCAGGAAGGGCCTTACTGGAATCCAGCTCTGAACTGCCCTGAGGCTTGGTTTCCTTATCTGTAACACAGGGATGAAAGTAATTTTTACTCCCAGAGAATTACTATAAACACTAAATGGGCTTATTCTTGTAAATCTCTTGGAATATTACCTAGCATTTAATAAGGTCTCAATAAATATTAATAATGAACATTTGGAGGTGGGGTGTAAGTTGTAGGTTTTAGGTTTTGCCAGGGATCTCCCAAATAAACTGCTGGCTGTTGCGTAATATTGATCGTGATATTCTAGGGCTCAGCAAGAGAATCTGGCATATAATGAACTTCAGAAATTGATTAGTAAATGAATAAATAGACATGCGCCAGCTGATGGGCATTCGAGCGGGGAGCGTCCTGGTCTTGAACATTAAGAGAAATTTTGCCTCCTTGCCCCACCCTGGCACACCACTCCAGCCCGTCCTGGAGACACAGACTACCCTAGTCTACAAAGACACAAAAATGCTGAGGACCAAATTAAGTGTGGGATGAAACCAGGAGAAGGACATCACAAATCACCCCTAGGAGGAAAAGAAGCACACACTCTTTGGGTGCCCTCTCCTGCGAAATGAAAGGTGATTTACTCCAGCAAATTACCCACTGTAAAATATTTACAGCTAATTCCCTCTACCTTCCAGGGTGGTAGTGGCAAAGCCAGGCAGGTTGTTTAGGCAGTAAATGCAGAACGCAATTTCCATCTCAGTGGCCCCGTTTCCTGCAGCAACCTCCGGCGACAGCGTCATTTATATCTTCCACGCGCACGATCTTTTCTGCATGTGCGTGAGTCCCGATTACAGGCAGTTGAGGTTTGTGTGGTAGGCATTATGCATTTATGAGCCAGAGCAAACATTCGCTGGTGTTAGTAATTCATCTAGGGGTGCAGGGAGAGGAGAGCGGGAGCCAGTGGGTACACACTGATTCCCTCAAAGGATATCAGGGACCTGGGTTGGGAGGAGGAATGGGTGTACAGCTGGGGAGGGAACCTTCTGTCCGTCGGGAAGCACCTGCTGTCCTAGCCTTTCCCATCCAATCCGTCCCATACACACTTCAGTGTATATCATTCATGCATTGTTAATAGCCAAGTATTTCTCCAGCTCAGATCTCGCCCTGATCCATCTCCTCACAGCTTACCTGACATTTGGATGCTGTGAGGCGTCTCAGGAGCAGAGCTGTCAATCTCCCCCCTCCACAATCAGGTCTTCTCTCCATGTCTTCCGCCAACTCAGTGCTCACTTGGTTCTTGCAGTGACTCAGGCCTGGTGACTTCGGGTTACCCTGGTGCTCCCCTTCTTCTTGCGTGCACACATAAATTCTATTGGCTTTTTCTTCCAAATATGTCGATGATCTCTGTACTTCACCACCCTCATCATCGTCTCTTACCTGGACTGCTGAGGTTGTTTCCTTGTGGATTTATCTGTACAGCCAGTTCCCAAATCATCAGTTAAAGTGATCCTTGCATATGTCATTCACATCATAATGCTTTGTTCTCTGCTAAAAAATGATAAAATTAAAAAAAACAATACTGAAGATTTTCCATTGCACTCAGCCTCTGACCTCGCACAACCTCTCTGATCTAATCTTCTGCTACTCTCCTGTCACACTGGCCTGTGTTATCTGTGTGTCCTGGGCACTCCTCCATCAAGACCTTTCCATTAGTCCTTCTGCTTAGAACAGGCTTTCCCCAGAGAACCACATGGCTTGTTCTTTCACTTCCTTCAGTTGGATCAGATGTTCACTTCGTGTGTGTATGTGTGTGTGCATGTTTGTATTTGGGTACCTTCCTATGTAGGGAACGATAAAAGTACTAACCATAAAAAGTTGAAAAATAATTGTAATTAAGACTTTGACTACTGAGAAGCACATAAAGAAAATAACACTTTAAGCTACAAACTGGGAGAAGATATTTGCGACCTACATAAAAGAGAAAGGAGTAGTACCCAGAATATTCAAAGAACTCCTACCAATCAAAAAAGATAAAATGAAAAATACAACATAATAATAGGTTAAAATATATATGCGTACATATTACATATATATTTTACATATGTATGTCTACACACATATATATAAAGCAATAAACACAGAAAAGACATCTTAAATTTAGGGAAATTCATATTACAGCAATAGTCTAAATGAAGTCACAGGGTTGAAGGTGAACGCGACTTATGCCCTGGCTAAGGGATGTAACTTGCTACAAGCGCTTTATGAAACAGACTGGCATCATCTTGTAAAAGTAAGCATTTCTAGTTTTTGGAATGTACCCTGGTGAAATTGTAGCCCTTGTGTATCAGGAGGTACGTACAGCAATATGTGCGGCAGTCTTGTTCCCAAAGCAAAATCCTAGAAACAGTGCCAGCGCCCATCATCAGACAAATGGATAAAATAATATCAGATTCACACAATGGGTTATTTTTCAGTAGTGAAAGTGAATTAGCTAAAATAAATTCAAGAACAAAAACAGAGAATTTACAAAGATTCATATAAGCAGAAGACAGAGTAGAGTGTCATGCCATTTTTTAAAAACAACAGAACTGAACAACGTGTTGTTTAGAAACACAACGTATGATCTGTGTGCACACCAAGGAAGGATAACACACATTCCGGAGAGTGGTGTTTTTCTCTTTGGGCAGTTCTGCAGCTGTTCCAGCTCTCAGCCTTTTTCGCCTCCTGCGGATGGGGGTGTGACATGACTGCATTTGGTCAATCAATTAGAAATGATGCAGATCATTTCAGGCAGAGTGTTTAATTGCCAGGGTGAAGCTCTTCAGAATTCTCAGCGCTCACTCTGCCTCTCTCTCCTGCTCCTCCTCTGCCCCCACATCCGTGCCTCTGACATGACATCTGGTGATGGTGATATATATACACGCATTTTTAGTTTGGTTATGGGTTTGTGTGCATGCATGCACAGTAGGCCCTCTGGAATGCAGATTCTTCATGCACAGATTCAAACAACTGGCTCGAAAATATGGGGAAAATTGCATTTCTATTGAACATATACAGAATTTTATTTCCTCTCACGGTTCCCTTAGCAATACAGTATCACAAATATTTACAATGCATTTATATTGTATTGGGTATTGTAAGTAATCTAGAAATGATTTAAAGTATATGGAAGGATTGTGCAGGTTATATACAAATACAGCGCCACTTCATGAAAGGGACTTCAATCCCTGGGGGTGCTGGAATGAACCCCCTATGGGATCGAGGGAAGACTGTGTGTATATGTATATCTATATATGTTGCATATTTGCATATGGATTTGTAGCACACATGTTTGTACGTGTGTATTTGTTTATTCCAGGGAAGCCACCCTGGGGAGGAGAGCTTCAGATCAAGTATGCTGTAAACAAGGGTTGGCTCAATCCGTAGGCAGGAAGGACAGGGAACTGCAAGAGCTTGGAGCTCACATGCAAAGTGTGAGCTGAGGCAAAGACCTTAGTGTCTAGAAAGTTTCAGGAAGTGTGAGGCCAGTGTCAGGGCTGTGGCCAGGACATAGGCTCCTTGTGAGCTGGATCCTGGAGGAGGCTCATATTTATTCTTGCCAGCAGACCCTTCTTTTGGATTTTGTCTCTCTCCCACTTCTGCACGATTACACCAAACTGCATTAATTTCCTCCTGTAATTATTTTTGCATCAATATTTTTCAATGCCCAAAGCGTGCATGAGGCTCCACCTGTTCCGAGGGCTGCTAGGGGCACAGGAGCTTCTGGCAAAGACACATGGCGGCATCTGGAAAAAGCAGCGGGTTAATCTAATGCAACCACGCCAACTTTTCCTGGGACTCTCTTTTGGCTTTTTTCCCACAGAGCTCACAGTTTAGTGGAGAAGACAGGAAAATGCGCGTGGAGCACATGGTGCGAGGCATCCATGATGGACGTATGCTGTGGACAGAGGTGGCAGCAGCCAGTGCAGGGCGGAGTCCCATCAACCCAGGGACACAGGACACTTGGCTGAGAGTCAGCCGCTGATGGTGTTGGAAATGTGGAGGTTTAAACCCGTTAAGGGTTGGGGAAAGGACGTTGGGAAGTGGGAGCAGGACTTGGCACAGCACCAAGGAGGGTGATTCGCCCCACTCTGTTAAAACCCTTAACACCCAAACCCCCAGCACCCAGCACTTCATCTCTGAGGCTGCACAGGGGAATTGTTCAAACCAGGGCAGAGAGGCGTGTGCAAGGCCACTCACTTTAGCCTTATTTGTCATAATGGAGAATTGGTTAAAACTAAAGGATCCTCAGTAGTGTGGATGGAAGAGATCGAGAAGAAGTAAGGGGAGGGAAAGAGAAGGACCTGGGGAATGGAATTGATCAGATGTTATACACATGGATACATCACAGTGAATCCCAATTTCATGTAGAATTAAAATGTGTAAATAATATATAATGCATATAATGCATGATTACACTCACGCACACACACACAAGAGTAGAGGAAGTGGATCCTGGGGAGGGAAAGGGAAGGGAGAGGAGAATGAAATGGAGCAAACTGTGTTATATGGGCATATATGAACATGTCCCCACGGACCCCACTGTTACGTGTGATTATTATGCACCGATAAAAGCATTAAAAGATAATAAAATAGAATTCCAGCAGAGAAATATCAGCATTCACGTGGGAAGCACGCATGTAACTCACAGAGGCAGGGTGGGGGGAGTTTACACAGAGACCAGGTTTGTTAAAGAAAATTGTAATGGGAAAAAGGGAAACAAAAAGATGAATAATTAGAGGATCCTTTATAGGTGAGTGACCAAATAAACAATACTTCGTGTGTTCCATAGGGTGTCATTTGTTTAAAAACAGGATCAGCACTGATAGGGAAGGATCTCAGGAAGTATTACTGAATAGAAATCCAAATTTTCAAGTACCAAAACGGTGAGATGCTGTTTGTGCTAATACACTCCCACACATGTCCGTGTGTCCACCCAAAATAATATTATCCATTCTGCATCACAACGGTACCATCTATTCTATATCGTTTCTAGGAAATTGTATGTATGTGTGTGTATATGTATATATATATGCATATATAATATTATATAATTATATATAAATATATATGAATATATATATATATATATATATATATATATATATTCCAGAAAGATAGCAAAATGAATGAGAGAGAGAATGAGTGAGTTCCTCCTGTGGGCGGTGTGCAGAAACAGGAGATTGTTTACCAACAGTTTCTGACTCAAACATGGCTCTGTGTTCAGCTGAGTCTAGGGACAGAAGGACAGAGTGGTTGTGCTGTCTGATGTCATGCCCGATGTGGAAGGGTGGGAGACACCACTCCAGAGAGGAAGCAGTCCTGTCTGTGGTCTTGCATGCTAAGCCAGCCATTTGGACCTGGGAAGGGAACGGTTGATTCACCTGGCCTCAGAGCAGTGTGCCTATCCTAACTCAGGAAGCTCTAATTTGAAGTGTATTGAGGACCTGCCCAATGTCATTGGCAAGGAGCAGGAATGGAGGGGAACTGAGGCCGCGTATTGAAGATGTCCTGGAACCAAAATTTCTCTAGACAGGGCAGAGTGAGTCCAGACAGAAGGTGAGAGAGCAACTATTCCTGTGCCCTCCCTCCCTGTAATCTTTCAGCCAACGCAGAAGCTTACCTTGCAGGGCTACTGTGCCAACACCCGGGAAGGAGTTTTGGGGGAAGAGTTGGTTAGGACGAGAAGAGCAAGGGAACAATGACTCGCCGTGGAATTGCTCTCTGCAAGTGGAGCTTTCTTCCCGAGTTGTCCCCATGGCTGTGTGACTGTTCTGGAGAGATGAGGTCAGATATGCAGGAGGGGCTGTGGCTTGCTGCGTGCCCCTTCCCTACCAGTCGGCAGCACAGGTCCAGACCCAGACTCCTTCTCCCTGGAGCTCCCTCTCGTAGGAGCTAGAACCTGCCTAGGACTCTGCATCCAGCCCTGTGTGCATGAGGAGCACAGCAAAGGGGGCTGGGGCTGGTAAATGCGTTCACTGCAGCGGAGAGCTGAAATGTCACACAGGGACACACGCAGCAGAGTCGCAGTCTTGCAGATAGAATGAAATGGTAAAAATGGGGAAAGACAGCATCTCCCTGGTGCAAGACCTCCGTGCAGATATGACAGGTGCTCAGGTGGAGGCCATCTATCATCTAGAGGTCCCGTGTGCCAGAGCGCTGACACATGTCCAGTCTGAATGAGATGTGACTCTCAACTGGTGGCCGAAGGCCAACGGACAGGTGTGATTGGCCAATGGAATTAAAGACCAGAACCATGCAATTGGGTAGAGATAGGGAGAGAAAATTCCTGTTTGATTAAAAAAAAAATTACATCATAAGAGAAAAATCTCAGTTTGGTTCTGGTAGATCTTTAAGACCCAAGGCTACCAATTTCCCCTATCAGAAAGAAAATACCAGGCTCAGATTCTGGGGCAGGCAATGATATTATCATTCCTTTCTTTTACGGTTACCTTCTATTTGTGGTTCCTCTGTGTCAGGGTCGCTCGCAAGGCTCTCTCTGGTCGAGGTGCTGGCTGGGATTGGGATCTGAAGCTCAGCTGGGGAGGAGATTCGCTTCCAAATGTTTGTGGTTATTCTCAGGATTCAGTTCCTTGGAGGCTCCCTTTCAGAGGACCTCCGCTTCTTGCTGCCTACTGGCCAGAGTCTGTCTCTGCTTCTAGACAAATGGACCTCTCTCTACGGTGGCGACTCCATCAAGGCCAACACGGGAGAGTCACTAGGGAGAGTCTGCTCACATGATGGGAGTCACCATCTTCTATTGGGACTGCTCTCCCATTGCCAGTCTCCCCTGGTTGGAAACAAGTTTCCTGTCCTGCCTGCCTTTAAGCAGGGCATGAGTACCAAGGGGGAGGAGTCCTTGAGAGTGTCTTAGGGGATGTCAGCCACAGCCGCAGAGGTAATTACTTTTTCATGTAAGTAATGATCCATTGTTTTAAATAGATGTATTTAACTGAAGAAGAATGAAGAATTAAAAATGTCAAGCCCACAATACCATGAAAATATGTGGATGTCCAAAGATAATGGAGTATGTATGATCAAAGATCAAGAAATTCTTGCTGTTATCAGATATACTAAACATTCACCTGTACTTTTATTTATCTGCATCCAACTATCTATCAATCTATTCACTGAATAATAAGATCTTCTGGTCTTTCAGGGCATTTGATTTAGAGGTTTGTTTCTAAATCCTGGCTGCACCTTAGAATCCCCTGGGGCTTTTAGAAATATCAGTTATGACCACAGACCAATTTAGTCTGAACCCTCAGTTATGGGAACTGAGGTCCTTTAGAGCTGAGATCGCTAGCGTGGTGACTTCAGGGCATTGATCCATTTGCAGTGGAATTGAAGATGGACGAATTGGAGATTAGGGCAGCAATCTCCACAGCTACAAACCGACCAGTCCATTCAACTTGACCTCTACCATGAATTCTGGAGCCGATCTTAAGTTAAAATTCCAGCTCCAGCTCTCCTCTACTTTGCAGGTGATTCGGTTACACGTGCATTGCATGGCTGGAGGGTGAGCTCGCTCTATATCCACCTGTCTAGGGTTTGTCTACTGCCCTGAAGACTAAGAGTGTGCATTAACGTCTTCCGTGCTTCCTGCCTTCTCAAACAAATAGCCGGAGGCTTAAGTAACACCAGCTCAGGCCTTCTTGGTCTCCTTTGTCCTGTTTCTGGCTTCTTCAGAAGTGTGTGTGTGTGTGTGTGTGTGTGTGTGTGTGTGTATGAAAATGTGAATACGCACCTTGGAGGTAATTTTTTTCACCTTTATTCTTTTACTAAGTACCTAATATGTGCTGTGCTTTATTCTGGGTAGTAGATAGTAGCGAACAAGGCAAAATTCTATCCACATGGAGCTGAGTTCCACCTGGGGAGGCTCCAGCAACCGTATGACCTAATACGTAAGTTAGGTCATTTCCAGATCCTGACCAATGCCACAAAGTGAGATGAAGAAGATAAAGCACAACAACGGGACAGAGAGTGACTTGGGGGCAGGTGCAATGTTGGAGAAAATGGTCAAGGACAGCCCTTTCTTGCAAGGGCTGGGGACATAGCTCAATAGTAGAGCACCTGCCTAGCAGGCATGAAGCTCTAGGTTCAATGCCCACTCTAGGTTCAATGCCAAGCACTACATACACGAGAGAGAGAGAGAGAGAGAGAGAGAGAAAGGGGGTAAGAGAGAGAGGGAGAGAGAGAGGAAGGGAGGGAGGGAGAGAGGGAGAGAGATGGGGGAGAGAGAGAGAGATAGAGAGAGGGAGGGAGAGATTGAGAGAGAGGGAGAGGTGATTTTGTCTACTTCCAAGACAGTGCCTATTAGCCATTTGTGCTTCCGGACATGTGACAAATCTTTAATTTTAGCTGATTTCAACATGAATAGTTGAACATAGCCAGTGGCTGCTGTATTGGGTGACTCAGGTCCAGGCACTCAGTGGAGGATCAGCTGTGGAAAGATCTGGGGGAAAGCTATTCTGGAATGAGGGAAGCACCAGTGCCAGCTGTCTATGGAGGAAGGAAAGTGAAGTGTTTGGGAACAGAAAAAAGCCCAGTGCTGCTGGCACTTGGGTGAGATGGGACTTGGGTCAGATGACATATCACATATGGATTGTAGACCCCAAGAAGAGGGTTAGAGTTTTATTTGAATATGATGAGAGATTATTGGAAGGATTTGAGCCCAGGAGTGATATAAATACAACAGCTAAGACTTAGGTTGATTTATCATATAGACTTTGTATATAACCGGACTCAATCCTCACAGTAATAATTCTAATGGAAAATTATTATCATTATTATCAATATTAAGTTTTAGATAGAAAAACTGAGGCACCAAGAGGTTACATGATAAGCAACCATGTCTGCAAGTTGCAGAATTGGTGTGTGAAGCCAGCACAGGGTCCCAGAGTTCACGATTACTTTTGTCTTTGTTTGGTACCAGGGACTGAACCCACAGGTGCTTAACCACTGAGCAACATCCCCAGCCCTTTTTATTTTTTTGTTATGAGCCACAGTCTCACTAAGTGGCTTAGGGCCTCACTAATTTGCTGAGACTGGCATTGAACTTGCAGTCCTCCTGTTCAGCCTCCCAAGCCACCGGGATTACAGGTGCCACCACATCATGCAAGATCCTGCTTTAAGCATTGTGCACACAATCTTTGCCAGTGTTAGCTTTTGGGGTCCTCTTTGTATCTTTGTTCCACTCGGTGTGGAACAAAACTGGGAGCAGCAGGCTATTGGATTAGTGGAAGGTAGAGATGAAGGTGCTGCGGACTAGAGACATGGAGGAATGATGGAACGCGGGGAAGGAGGAGTGAGGTCTGGAATGTCTTTCAGTGGCAACAGACAGACTTTCTGGGTGAGGCTCAGAGCGTGTGCCCCAGGGTGAGTGAGGAAAGAAAGTGTGAGTGACTTCCAAGTTCGGCACCTAGCAGCCAGGTCAGTGGCGGAGCCCTTTCTGGGCGAGGGTGGCTGGGGTGGGTGCGATGGGTGCTGTGGCTGGTCGGGGGATACAGTAATGTGCAACATCGGGGAACCCTCCGGGTATGATTCCTTGCTTCAATTTGAGCACATTTTTCTTCCTCCATTCCCCCCCTTCCTTTCTTCCTCACTCCTTCTTCCCTTCCTTACTCCCTTTCATCATTCAGCAAATGTTTATTGAGACCTGCCTGGTGCCAGGGAGCACATTGATTTACAAAAGAGCCAACTCACCCCTCCCCTTCTTCGAGCTCACTTCTTTAGGACGTGGATGATGCTCGGAATGGGAACAGATAAATAGATCGCATGTGAAGGGATGAACACATCAGACATTAAGTCCTCTGACGTGAGCAAAAAAAGGAGATGTGAAGATCAGGACATGAAATGGGGGGCTTAGGGTGGGGGATGCTCTGGGGAGGAGACGTTCAGGCTGAGAATAAGAGTAAGAGAAACAACCAGTTATAGACAGAGCTGGGCACATGCGTGTGTGTGTGTGTGCGTGGATGCGAGAGAGAGAGAGAGACTGAGTCTAGGTGATTGCATGCATGCATATCTGATGAGACCCCTTATAAAGCTTGTGAGTGTGTGTGTGTGTGTGTATACATGCACGTGTGTACATGCACGTGTGCGTATCTTTCTCTAGGTGTGCATGGATCTCCTTTCTTATCTGTCATTTCTCCATCTGCCATATGATCCGATTGATTGGTTTGAAAATCTGTTGAGTATTTCACGCACCCCAAGCTGTGAAAGTCAGGTCTAAATACAGGCACGGCAGGCTGCACTAATTAATTTATGATTGTGTTTTACATCATTGAAGTTAGAGTTCTTGATTTGAGGATGCAGACTTCTGAAGGAAACAGCTCAAGGGCAAGCTAGAAGGCTCTTTCCTGGACACTTTGTAGAAGAGGTTGTCCTGCTTTCCTAGTCACATGTACCAGGGAAAGGGACTTCTGGGCTGCATTCCATCAGCAGAGTATAGATTCCTTTCAATGTCGTGTCTCTATTGCAGCGCTAGAGCTGACCATAGCAACATGGTACCATTCATACCTGTCACTCACGTGGACGAATGGAACAAGTCGTTGGATTTTAATTCACAAGTCTCCACAGCCAGACTGATTGACCCCCAGCAACACTTTCCTGGATTAACCACTGAGCGCCTTCACTAGACACCATCCTATCTCACAAACCAGGTTCCTTGGACCACAAGGAAAAAAATGCATAACCATTATTTGCAAAAAGCAAAGTTCATTTTAAGGTTGTACAGGAGCTAAATACTGAACGACCTACAATCCACCCAGGTCCTCGCCCGACCCAACATTCTCTGAGAATACACAACGAAGAAACTGGCTTCCCGTGTCACCGCGACAATAATGAGCATTCGTGCGGAGCTGTTGGGTTTCTTCCAGCATCCTGCGACGTGCTTTGTAAACCTCGGAGAACACGCTCTGAATCTGCTCTTGTTGGCGATCCCCATTTTATTGCCCGAGGAAACTGAGGTCAGAGGTGGGTGAGTAGGTTTTCCCAAGTCCTTTAGAAGGAGGATGTCAGAGCTAGAAGGCCAGCCTGCTGTGGCAGCTCGCAGGACATTCACCCAAGTGGGGAGCAGGTGACGCTTGGGGACATGAGTGTGATGTTCTGGGCAGGAAACTGGCACAGTCTCATGGATCTGTACACATGTATCAGATGATCACACTGCACTGCGTGAGTGTATACAGATTAATAATTAATTTTACAAGAGGATATGGGGCAGTTTTAAAAGGCAGGTGGAATCAAACAAAAGATAACCCAAGAAAAGGCAAGATGTGAGTGGAAACTGGGCAGATGGGCAGTTGTCTTCATTTCTCCAAGGCTGAGAGTTGGAACACCCCACGCGGTTTGAGGCTGTCGCACTTAGACGTGCATCAGGGTGGCAGAGGCAGACTCCGCATCAGCAAAGAGGGCTTGGATGTCAGCAGGATGCAAGTGAGAAGGAAAGAGGGCTGGCAGCCTCTCTGAGACCATGAGACCATGACGGGCTGACGCTCAGCTGCAGGTGAAGCCGGGGGTGGAGAGACCTAGAGCATGGGCTTCCTGAGAGGAGCTCTCTCCTGTCACTATCTCTTAGGCTGCAAGCACAGAGTGCCTGGGCGGACATGCTGACACTTCTGTAATCACCATTTAATTGTTACACCTGCCCTTTGAGACACTGAGCCTGAGGAAAGAAAATACAATAAAATAGCTAATGGAAGATGGTGTGGGAAGGGCTGCGGAGAGCCACCTTGAATGCGTTTGAACAAAGCGTGAGACACACGCTCCAGATGGGGTCCCTGGTCAGGGGCAGCCACAAGGTTTTCCAGAATCTTGTTCATTTGAAGTTGAGGAAAATTTTCTCTTCGAACCTCTGGAGTGAAGGATGGTCCAACGACAAAAGATAAAGGAGGGGAGGAAGAGTTTGTGGCAGGAGGACACTGAAGGAAGCTGAGGTTGTAGGTGAGTGATGACTTAGATTTTAGATCTGTGCTTTCTAGATTTTTTAGAGGACATCCATCGAAATCTCAAACACACACACACACACACACAAGACACACACATAGCCACACACACAAAGACACACAGACACACACACACAAGACACACACACAGACACACACACAGAGACACACAGAGACACATGGGCACACACACACAGACACACACAGAAACACACAAAGATACATGCATATACACAGAGACACACACACACAGACACACACAGAGACATGCACACACACACATACAACAAGCTTTTGGAAATGTAGATTAATGAGATGACTCAACCACACGCGTTTTAAAGGATTGTTAATGAACAGTTGCCTTCTGCCCAGACGTGCTTCCTAAATCAAGTGATCTGGAAAAGTGAGCTCTGTGGTCTGGTGATCTGTCGCTGTTAGAAGTGATCACACCAGGAAAGGTCAAGGACTACAGAGGAAAATAAAAGCGACACTTCCAATCCGCGCAGCCTGAAGGGTGCTGGGTCCTGCGTTGGAGCCAGGCTCTGCCCAGCGATGAGGCTTCCCCAGTACATAGGCTCCCCGGAGTGGCAAGGACAGAGAGAGTTCTAGAATCCCACTGCGTATGTGCCAAACGGAAGCTCCTGCTGCTCTAGGAGGGGGCTCTTTCGATGCCCCTTTGAGAGGTGGGGTTCTGTGACTTAGCGGACACAGGGATGCATAGCCCAGGCAACTGGTCACTGACCTAGGCTTATTCTCTTCCACTCACTCAACAGAGCAATTCGTTTGCACCTACTGTGTGCTCGGTGACACTAGCAGTGACAGCAAGAGGGGCCTTCACCAGGACTTGCTCTGTGCCAGGGTGCCCACGTCTTTCCTTACGAAGGAGTAGATGTTATGGTCCCCGTTCTACAGACGATGGGACTGGGGCTGGAGACACAAAGTGAGTTGCTCAGAGCAAAGGTGATTCAGAGATGGAGCCCTGCAGCCCCACCCGCAAGCACGCACCTCTGTCGGGAGGACGGTGCCCTTGGGGAGCTGTGGACTCTGAAATCAGGTTGACCCTCAGCCAGCCATTTCCAGCCCAAAACTCTGGACCAGTGTACATCCGAGGAAATGAAGGGAGTCCTCTGAAGCTGGAAAGAGTGCTCTGTGCTGTATCTCTAATTGCCAAATTAATGAATGGAGTTATTTCCCAGACTTATCTGATGAAGGCAAATACAGCCAATAAAGAACCCAATATGGACTTCTGCAAAGAGCAGGAGAGCGAAGCCTTGAGCCCTCTTCGACCGACTGTGCCGTTTTTGTACGATCCGGGGCTCATGACAGCTAAGTCTTCTGAGCTCTGGAGAAGGAGCCGTACCCTCTGACTGCCATCCTCCCAGGACAGTTCATCCTTGGGGCTTTGTCCAAGAATATGGATGTGGGGGCCTTAATGTCATGGCCGATGGTATGGTTTGGATAAGAGGTGTCTCCCGGAAGCTCCCGTGTTAATGCAGGAATATTCAGAGGTGAAATGATTCCATTTCGGAACCTGATCCGTCCAACCTAGCTTGAATGGACTTACTGGGTGGCAACCGTAGGCAGGTGGGGCAAGGCAGGAGGAGGTGGGTCCCTGGGGCTTGCCCTGGGGGGATTCTTCTTCCCTGTGGCCCCTTCCCTGTCCCTCCCTCTGCTTCCTGGCCACCTGGAGCAGAGCAGTGCTCCTCCACCATGCCCTTCCACCAATGTGTTCTTCCTCACTTTGGCCTGGAGCTGTGGACTTGGTTCACTCCAATACTAGCAGCCAAAATAAACTTTACCTCCTCTAAGTTGTTATTTTATTTCATTGTGTTTTAAAGAGAGAGGAACAGTGTGTGAGAGAGAGAAAGAATCGATTTTATTTAGTTTTTCGTGTGGCTTTCGTTGCTATGACACTTGGTTGGGTACGTGGTGCTGGGATTTGAATCCATGTCCTTGCATATCTCGGGCAAGCACCATAACCGCTGAGCCACTGCTCCAGCCCCCTTAAGTTGTTCTTGTCAGGTAGTTTGGTCATGGAGCAACGGAAAGCAAACTAACACAACTGACTAGCTAGTGACTACCGAGGAGAGCACATGAGATCCCATGAAGTTCTCGTTATCCTTACCTGGAAGAGCGAGACCTGAGCCTGCAAAGCTGTGACCAGCCTGCTCTAGAGCTGGAGAACGCTGAACAAGGTCTCCCTCTTCTTCCACTATTATTTATCGTTTACAGTGTCTCTGGCCACAAAGAGGAAGTTGGCATAGGTAGTACTCTTGACTTCTGATCCTTGGAGATGAGATCCATCCAAAGGAGGTTCAGGGCACTTGGGTCCTCAGAAGGCAACGTGCATCATTTTTGTTCAGATAGTTTTTACCCTCTCCCTCTTCTGCCCGATGCTGGTTGCTGGTTCTATGGATAACTTCCCTGCACACTCACCCTATTCGATTAGGGTGATTGCTTCAGAACACCTGTACTGGCTTTACGTGAGCTAAGTCATTAGGACAAGCATAAAGAAAATTTAGTTCTCTCTTCACGTTATTCTCCAAAAGGTGGATCATTCTTTACTGCCAGTGCCTGCATCAGGGCTGCTAAGCCCTTCTCCCATCATCTCCTGGACGGGCTTCTTCCTTCACTTATCACCTACCTGGAACACGAATGTGGTCCAGGGTACTCATGAGCATCCTTCATATTCTGGTCTCTTGGTCATTTTGTCCCACGTCTGCACCTGGCCCCTGATCACTGAGTAGATTATGGTTTCCAGCTTCAGCAGGATCCTCAGAATCTGGTGATGGTTCTCTCATATGGAACAGATAAAATAGCCCTGTCCCTTGGGTTTCAAGGAAGGCTCTTACATTCTACTCAAATGACACCTGGCTTGAAGCCCGCATCACTGGTGTGCATAGAGGTCCTTGCTGGTCATCATTCAGAGCCGTCTCCGATGCTCTTGTGGAGCTGCTCGGGGTGCAGCGGGAATCCAGTCTCCACATGGTCATGGGCTCTGTTGGTGACTCCCCCTCCTTCATGCACGCTTGGCCGGAAGTCCTCGAAGACCCAGCCCTCGTGCCCATCCACACCCAGGGCGCGGTGTTCAGTGGTCTCAGATATTCACCACCCCAGGCGGCTCCAGATGGCTGCGGATCGGTTATCTCTGGAGGAGCATCCCGTAGCAACCATGGCAGCGCACGCATACGGAGCAGCCAGTCAAGGCAGCTGCTGTGGTCTGCATATAGTTAGGGTGAGTCCCCCAAAAGTGTATGTGTTTAATTTCCATTTCAAGGTTTAAGAGGGTGAAACCGAATCTGATCACGGTGTTGGGGCCTCTGGGAGGTGATTAGAACGAGATAAAGTTTTCACGGTGGATCTCCCATGACTAAAGTACTGGTGTCCTCATAAAGGAAAAGAGAGAGGGTCTAAATGACATGGGAACTCGAGTGTTCCCTGTCTCTTGCACCACACTGGGATTCTGACAGCAAGAAGGCCATCACCAGATGCAGCTGCTCAACCTTGTGCCTCCAGAACCACATGTCAAATCGAAATAAGCTTCTTTTCTCTGTAAGCAACCTAACCTCAGGTCTTTTGTTACAGTGATACAATCTAAACTAATAAAGCAGAGAGCACATGACCTTGTTCAATTTTTTAAACAACCTTATATAATTATTATTGAAATTATTATTATTATTATCATTCCATTTTATGGATTAGGAAAGCTAGGCACAGAGAGATTAGGTAACTTGCCCCAAGTCCCACCTCTCAGGGCAGAACCCACATTCAAGTCCAGGCAAGTTGGTTAGACCAGCAGCTCTCAGCTGCGGGTAACTTGGACTTCCCTGGGGCGTTTGTGATTGCTGTAAGTAGAGCGTGCTGCTGTCATCTAAAGAGTCGAGACCATGGATGCTATGTAGTACCATGCAATGCACAAAGTAGTTCCCTCAATAAAGAGGGAGAGAAAGAGAGAATCCATTTTATCTTTTCATCTGGTTTTTATTTTTCGGATACTTAGTGTTGTATATGTGCTGCTGGTGTTCGAACCCGGGTCCCCACACATGCCAAGCAAGTGCTGCAACTGCTGAGCAACTGCTCCAGCCCATGACCCATTCCCAAAAGTTGAAAGTGCTGAGATTGTGAAGCCCTGGGTTAGACCTAGATCTTTATAATAGAAATGTTACAAAGGCTTTCATCCAGGGCATTCTAGTATATTATTTTTTTAGTCCATAAAATAGAGAAACTGTTGACCTCCCCTGGAGATAAAAATTAGCCACGTCTACTCTTCCACCATTGGGCATATCCAAGCCATCAGGCAGGGAAGTCTGAAACAGTGCTGATTCCAACCACATCCAGATTGCCAGATCTCAAGCCTATTCAGAGGGACTCTGGGTCCTCCGCCAAGGTCGCTGCCATGATCTGGCCCCCAAGCTGGACTTGGGACCCTCCGTTCCTTTGTCACCCTGAACAGTGGTCAGGAGCACAGCCTCGACTGTGTTTCAGATTCAGCTCTGCTGCATGCAAGCGGTGTGGTCTTAGCCAATGTGTAGCTCCTCTCTGCCACAGTTTATTCCTTGCACTGGGAAGAATATTAGCATCTCCTTTCTCTGCCTCTTTCCTTCCTGCTTTCTGAAATGTCTCTGACAAATGTCATCATACACCTTTTAATCCTGAAATATCTGTACATGACTGGCACAGATTCTTTTTCTTCACTTTTTTATTAGTTCATTATGGATATAAATAATATCAGGGTTCATTTTGACATAATCCTACAAGCACGGAATTTACTGTGCTCCAAATCAGTTCCTAAGACTTCCTTTCTCTTCCCTCCTCCCTGTTTCTTTTCCTCTATTCTTCGGCTTATTTATTCATATTTATTTAGGTATTAGGAATTGAATCCAGAGGTGCTTTATCACTGATTCACATCCCCAGCCTGTTTTTTTTCATTTTCTTATTTTGAATCAGGGTCTTGCTAACTTTCTTAGGGCTTCACTAAATTGCTGAGGCCGGCTTTGAACTTGCGATCCTCCTGCCTCAGCCTCCCAAGCTGCTGGGATTACAGGTGCGTGCCACTGTCCCTGACTCTTTCTTCTATTTAATTATATTTTTAATTAGTGCATTATGGATAGACATAAAAGTGAAATTCACTGTTGTATATTCTATGTACTTAAGAATTTTGTGCATTTTAAAACAACATTTGTGCAAGAGACCTGAGTCCTCTGTTCTCTCCCACCATGTGATCCTTTGAATCTGCAATGCTTTCCCTCCTTCTGATTATTCTTTGGGTAATCCGCACAGCCTGTTCATGCCTTCACTCCTCCTTCTCTTTTATTCCTCACTCCCTTTCTTGCTTGTGTGTTTGTTTCTTCTTCTGTTCTAACCTCCTTTGCGTCTCCTCTTTCTTCCTTTCCTCTCCCGTCCTCCACACCTTCCGTTGCCTTCTCCCTTCCACAGGTGTGTGGCCATGCAGACGAGGCTGATGGTTCTTCTTCTTCTTCTTTTTCTTCCTTTTTGCAAAGTATTTGTTTTTCCTCATTATTTGCTGGTGCATTAAAGTTGTGTGTAGATACGATTCTATCGGAAAAGTGCTGCTGCCTGCAACAGAGGTGTCCTGTCTGAAACACAGATGCTTTATGAAATGGAGCATTCCAGCCTTGCCTTCTAACGCCGTGGAGTCCGTGAAAGGGCAGGGACCGTGCAAGCCTCGTCATTAGCAATGCCCAACATCTGGTGCATAATAAGCATGGATAAATATTCTGTGGAATTAATGAGGGAAGGATTATCACTGTGGCCCTTTCATAGCACAGGAGCTGGAGGTCCAGCGAGACAGAGTCCCTGTCCTGTCTAAATTTGTTCAGGGAGTTAAGTCAGAATGGTAGCTCAGGACTCTTCTCAGTTTCCATTTGGATGATAGCTGTGTGGCCCCTGGACATGCTGATTTTCTCTTTCTTTCTTTCTTCTTTATATTTTTTTTTTAAAGAGAGAAAGACAGTGAGAGAGAGAAACAGAGAGAATCAATTTTTATTGAGTTTTTCACATGGCTTTCGTTGCTCTGACACTTAGTTGTGTACATGGGTGCTGGGGTTTGAACCCATGCACTTACGCATGCTGGGCAAGTGCTGTAACTGCCAGGCTACCGCTCCAGTCCTCATGCTGATTTTCTTGAATCTCTGGTTAAAAAATCTCTGGCTTTTAAATGGTTTGACATTTCCACCTACAAGAAATTCTGGATTCATTTTTACCATCTCAGGAGGCTGAGGCTAGAGGATCACAAGGTCAAAGCCAGCCTCAGCAAATTAATGAGATGCTGTCTTAAAATAAAATATAAAAGGTGCTGGGGATGTGGCTCAGTGGTAAAACACCCCTGGGTTCAATTCCCAGTACCAAAACAAAACAAAGCAAAAGAAATTCTCAATTCAAGCATTTGGGTTTGGAAAGCACAGTGGATTTCCCAACATAGCCAGGCAAAGCAAAGTCCTGGCTGTGAGTTCTTGGGCAGGATTGATTTTCTCTCTGACTGTCGGATTCCACATCCCCCCAAAGTACCCTGGAGTCATACTAAGGTTTAACTGATAGAGTTGAACCACAAGAGCGTGAGAATGGTCCTGTTTGGTAGGGGCAAGTAGGAGGTGCTCAAGGGAATTTTGAGTGACTTCCTCTTCACAATGCAGAGGTACTGGCCCTGCTTCTTGCCCTTGCTCTCAGCACCACCCTCTTGGGTTACAGTTCATCAGGAGGGCTCAGAAAATGCTGCTAATGTGTGTCCAGTTATTTCACCGGATGATGCATTTGGGGGAAATGGAAGGTGCCCACATAACTAATTCAGGCAAGCTCTGCACTGACCCTTTCAGATAGAGCGGGACGTTTATATCTAACGCGGTTGACTGCATTCTCCCTGGGCATTCGTGATGGCATCCATTTGCTTCAGCTGAGGAGGCCCCGGAGAGGGATATTGCAAATTGAATGATGTAGCCTGATCTGGCAAGAATTTCTAGGGCTTCTGTCCTGGGTTCTGTGCATCCCGTTGGTAAATCAGTGACCGTGTTCGCAGCTCCGCTAATGAGTCTCCTTGTCAGTTCCCACTTTGCCACCTACTGGCAGAGTGACCTCGGACCAGTCACGTAACATTGCTCAGGTAATGTAGTTTGGGTAAACATCGCCAGGCGGTAACCCAGAGCTTGGGCACTTGGGATTGAATTGTGACTCCACCACCTCCGGCTTTGGCAAAAATCAATCTCAATTATAATCAGTTTCCTAATCTCCAAAGTGCAGATAATAATGGTACTTTTATAAGAGTTGCCTTAAATGGTTGAGCTGGGTGTGGTGGCATAAGTCTGTAATCCTAGCAGCTCAGGAGGCTGAGGCAGGAGCAGCACAAATTCAGGAACTGGCAGTTTAGCAAGACCCTGTCTCAAAGCTGGGCATGGCGGCACACGCCTGTAATCCCAGCAACTCAGAGGCTGAAGCAGGAGGATCACACGTTCAAGGCCAGCCTCAGCAATTTAGCATCTCCAGAAAAACAAAACAAAACAAATAAAAAATAAACTGGGCTGGGATGTGACTCCTTGGTAGTAGAGCACTTACCTGTCTGGTGTGTGTGAGACCCTGTATTTTGTCCCCAGCAATGGAAAAAAAAAGTCAACAGTTAATGTATTGAGAACCTGCTGTATTTGAGCTATTCTCTGGATTTTTAACTCATGAAATTCTCACACACTCCCTATGAGAAGGATGTTATTCATATGATGCTTAACTTCCAAATAATAAAACAGATCCAATTTGAAGGTGCTCCTTGACTTATGATGCAGTTATGTCCCAAGAAATTCATTGTAAATTGAATATCAGCTGTCAAAAGTACCTTTAATATGCCTAACCGGCTGCACACCACAGCACAGCAACACAGAATACTCTGGAGTCTTAGTTGTTTACTGCGGTCGTATCGCTGCCTGGGAGCTGCCGCGCAGCACCAAGAGACAGCATTGTAGCCAGGGGCAGGGTGCACACCTGTAACCCCTGCTCCCGAGGAGGCTGGGGCAGGAGGATCCCTGCAATCCAGGAGTTGAAGGCCAGCCAGAGCCAACATCCCAAAAGAGAATGTGTCGTGTTATATCTTTAGCCCAGGAAAAGATCAAAATTCAAAATTTGAACTATGGTTTCGACAGAACATTGACTGCTCCCATATCGTTATGAAGTTGGAAAATTGTCAGTCAAATCATCGCCAAGTTGGTGACCCTCTGTGCTTGGGTTAAGTAGCCAGTACTGGATCATGCAGGTATTAAGTGGATTCAAACTGAGTGAGTCTGACCCCGGAGTGTTTGCTCTTAACGCTGGGCTGGAGAGTCCAAGGTCTGATAGTGCTTAATGAAGTCAGTCCAGACTTAGAACTTGAACTCTTAACTGGGAAGCACAGAATGGATTGAGCGTTCGATAAATGGCGGCCCCCTGCCCTGGGTGCATGGTAACTGTTGCTAGGCTTCTCTTGAGTCCTCTGGTGCTGCTGACCTGCATTCAAATAGGGCTGTGCTTAGCCCAGGGTCCACAGTGACAGGGCTTGGCGGGGGCAGGTCGGGGGAGCTGGATCTTGGCTCGTAAACATTTGGGGCCTTGAGAGCAGCTGTGTGATCTTGCGGAGTAATTCTTGTTTCAGGACTGTGTGTTGGCGCCGATGTCACGGCTGCTCTGCGCACCCAAGATGCTGTTAACGAGCTGTTCCAAGCCCAGATGCAGTGTTTTCTCACCATATGGTCCATGCTGAAGTGTATGGTCTTTCAGGCAGAGATGGCATGAAACGCAGGAACGCATGGACAACCTGGCCAGAGGAGCTGTGTCCTCCCATCTGCCTGGATTCTCCTGATTTCCAGGGACCGGGAAATCATTTCCATGTTATTCATCTATTCACACAATAAAGAATCACAGGGCAGTTACGATGCTGCAGATGTCACGTGAGGCGGTGGGAATGCACGGGTGAGCAGGTACCTATGGTCTCAAATTTGGTACCAGCCATGCGGGCTATGGAACAAAAATAGTATGGTATCATTCAAAGCTGGGTGGTGCAGGTGATTCTCAAGGACTTTGGGGATTAGGATGAGTTCGTGAAGAGCTGGGGGTTTAAGTTCAGTGGAGGAAGCCCCTGGTTTCCCTAGCAGTGTGCCAAAAGTTAGTGAGAATCTTTGTAAAGGAATTTCTCTTTTTTCTTAGAGAGGGACAGTGAGAGAGAGAGAGAGAGAGAGAGAGAGAGAGAGAGAGAATCAATTTTATTTAGTTCTTCACATGGCTGTCGTTGCTCCGAGACTTGTGTACATGGTGCTGGGGTTTGAACCCCTGTATTCGCGCATGCCAGGCAAGCGCTGTAACTGCCGAGCCGCCGCTCCAGCCCCATTCTCTTTTTTCCTATTGTGTCTTTTTAGATTTGCATGGCAATAGAATGTACGATGGAGTTTAACTTGTTCTAATTCAGACTCCAGTATTTGCCCTTGCCCTCCCTTCCTCCCACCCCCTGCTCTCATCCCTCTACTCGACTGGTATTTCTGTTATTTCCTGATAGATTTTTTTTTAATTAGTGTCTTGTTGATGAGATTCACTACGGTGTGTTCATGCATAACATAGGAAGGCTAGGTCTGATTCATTGCACAAACTTTCCCTATCCCATCCCTCCGGGGTCCCTTTCCTTCTCCTTTCTCCATTCCTTGGATCTCTTCCTCACTTTGGATTGGTCTTTTTGTTTGTTCATTTGTGCACCCAGCATCTAAACTCCTTTCCCATTTGAGAGACTTCCCCATACAGGCAGGCATCATATCCCACCTATTAGTGAAGGTAAACAGAGGCGACCTCGTCCTCTTACTCCCTGGAGGTGGGATGTGAGACAAGAAGGACGGGAATGCACTCCTCCAACCTGGGTCTCTCTCCCCTGCATTTCAGACTCCTGCCGCCAAACGATTACTCAACACCTCTACTGGAGGATGTAGCAGAGACCTCATAGTGTAGCTCCAAATTCCCGTGTGGAGCCACCTCCCGGGAGCCGTTATTTTTCCATCGTTCTCCAGATCAGGAAACCGCTCCGCCAGGTTGCCTCTCCTTTGCCCAACGCTCTTGGAGTCACTTGTGGCCTCTGCTTCTATGGCAGATGCATCCCATCCATCATTAAGGACTGTGGGCATTTTTGT